>CM064521.1:46380362-46382862 GCA_032716605.1 Paralithodes platypus
GTTTTGAGATTATAAGACGTTCGGCCCATTAGTTTGGCGATGTGAACACCTTTCGCCCCATTTCGTTGTCAATTTTAAGACCATTCGTGCCATTTAGGTGTCGATTTTTTCCTGGCGAGCGGAGGAAGCGAGCCTTGCAATTTTAAGAGGAACCGTAAGACGTTCGGCCCATTAGTTTGGCGATGTGAACACCTTTCGCCCCATTTCGTTGTCAATTTTAAGACCATTCGTGCCATTTAGGTGTCGATTTTTTCCTGGCGAGCGGAAGCGAGCCTGCAATTTTAAGAGGAACCGTAAGACGTTCGGCCCATTAGTTTGGCGATGTGAACACCTTTCGCCCCATTTCGTTGTCAATTTTAAGACCATTCGTGCCATTTAGGTGTCGATTTTTTCCTGGCGAGCGGAAGCGAGCCTGCAATTTTAAGAGGAACCGGCCTTCGGCCGCGACATTTTTCTACCGAAAAATGTACAAATTTATCTTGAAGGGGGGTCTAGGGGGTGTTTTTCTAAGCTTGATGGAGGTCTAGCGAGGAAACTAAAAACAATATATGAATAAATTAATTAACAGACCAAACAAACGGCCAGCCTCCCCTTAGTTACACCACTGAGCCGTGCTGGGATTGAGGTTAACCCCTTCACTGCCGGTGCTGTCCCTTTAACATTATTCTGGCTACTATTAGACGATTCTATTCAGCTTTAGAAGGGCCTCCAGCAATTGTTAACCGGCTTCGACTGATCTCACTTAGCTGTTTTTACCACCACAGATCCTTCTTAAACTGCACCAACTCCTCTAAATATAGTTAGAATAAAATATATGAGACGTCGCCGGTACTGAAGGGGTTAAGCTCGCCAGACTAAGGGGTGGGGGGTTGGGGTCGGGGTGAAACAGGGGGTGGGGGAGCCAAAAAGACCCCCTCCCTCGGATTTAGATAGGGTTTAAGGGAGGAAGCAGTTATTTTTTGGTCTATATATTTCATTATTTGTGTTTTTTTTACTTTCCTCGCTAGACCATCAAACTTGAAAAAAAACACACCCTAGACCCCTTGTCAAGATAAATTTGTATATTTTTCGGTAGAAAAGTGTATGAGGAGAAATGCTTGCGGTGGCATCAATCAATCAAAATGGGAGCATACACCATGACAGCGCGTAGCCACACTCACTCTCCGACTCCACTCGGCGAGACTTGAGGTATCTTCCCGGCCCATATCAAGAATCCTATGGCAAGTTTGGTTGCCTTGCCTCAGCCATAAGTTCCGTGGTCTTCCCCTTGGCAACCTCCACTCAGGGTGTTTGTCCTCTGTAGAGACCACCCGGTGAGCAGGATCAGCCTAGGGAGGCGAACCACATTCCCATATAGCCGAAGTTGGCGTTCATGGACCATGCAACTAATATCTTGTATCAGTTTCACGGAGTAGTCGCTGCTTTGAGATGTAATCATGCCAGCGATGGCCCATGATCCTGTGAAGACATTTAGTACCGAAGGAGTTGATGCGTCTTTTCAATTCACTGTTAAGTGTCCATGTTTCACATCCATATAATATGACAGGGAGCACCAGTGTCTTGAAGATCCACAGTTTCGTCCTTCTGCACAGGTATTGACAGCGCCGTAAATTTCTGTTGAGTAAATCCTTAACCCCATATGCTTAGCCGAGGCGATGATTGACATCATAGCCCGACTTACCACTTTTATGGATCACACTACCAAGATAAGTAAATTTATCCAAGATCTCTAAGTCCTCACCACATGCATGAACAAATTGCACTGCATCATCTAATAAGTCACCAAAAGCTAGGACTTTGGTCTTAGTCCAAGTGACCTTTAAACCCAGCGGCTCCAACTTCTGTTGTAGTGCCTCGAGTGCCAATCTGAGAACATCCAACATCTTTGCTAAGATCAAAGCGTCATCTGAAAAATCAAGAACATTATCTTGAAATCGCCAACGTCTGCTTCATAGTGACTCTGCCCAACTTTCTGGTTCAGTAACCAGTCCATACAAGAGTTGAAATGTGTATGTTCTAGAACACACCCCTGTCTCACACCTGAATTTACAGGGAAGAAGGAGGATGCTCCCCCACCACACTTGACAGCACTCCTATTTCCTGTATAAAGTCCAGACACCAGGTCAATAATAACCGTGGGGACCCCACCTACATGTAGTAGCTTCCAGAGTGCCTCTCGGTGCACTCAGTAAAATACCTTCTTGAGATCAACATAAACTGAAAGCAGCCCTTTTTTAAACTCAAATTGTCGTTCCACGAGGACCCGGAGCGCCAGAATCCGGTCATTTGTTGATCTCCTATGTGTAAATCTGGATTGCTCAGGCATCTGCTCTTTTAGCAGGGCAGTGAGGCAGCGCAAGAAAGTTGCACAATGTCGTCATATATGTCAATTGACCCAGCTCGATCAATCACGGGAGGCCTAACTCAAACATGTATAAACACCAGTTGCCCAAACTCTAACGCCTATAATAGCACTGGGATTGAGAGGGAGACGGCCGTT
>CM064521.1:46385362-46405362 GCA_032716605.1 Paralithodes platypus
GGAAGGACGTCTAGCAATAATTAGACTGCATACTATCTCAACCAACCCTTTCATCTGCCACAGATCCTTTCTAAGCTGCATAATATCGTCTAAATACAGCTAGAAATAAATGTAACACACGTCGCTGGTACTTAAGGGGAGGTGTTTAGTTTGTTCCCTAGATTTCCATTAAGCTTAGAATTATTATACCCCCTAGACACCCTTTCAAGATAAATTTGTACATTTTTCGGTAGAAAAATGTCCTGGCCGAAGGCCACTTCCTCTTAAATTATAGGCTCGCTATCGCTCGCCAGGAAAATATCGACACCTAAATGGCACGAAAGGTCTTAAAATTGACACAAATGGGGCGAAAGTTTTAAAAATCGCCAAATTAATGGGGCGAATGACTTAAAATGTCAAAAGCAATGAGGCTAAATATGAGGGAGAAAGGGGTCGAGAAAAGAATCCCTCTAGTGGAAATCTCCCCCTAAAGGGTTAAGAAGGACCTATGTTACTAAGAGGGTTTAGTGAGATCGTGTTTACCCCATTTGAGTCGTGGAGGTAGATTGCAAACTAAAGCAAATCGTCTAAAGCTAACCAAGGATATGATGACAATTACGTACTGGTGGTGAAGGGGTTAAGGGGAGGTTTCTAGTTTGTTTCCTACTCCTCCAGCAATCTTAAAATGTCACCCCCTTGACCCCCTTTCAAGATAAATTTGTAAATTTTTCGGTAGAAAAATGTCCCGGCCGAAGGCCGATTACTCTTAAATTACAGGCTCGCTATCGCTCGCCAGGATAAAATCGACACCTAAATGGCACGAAAGGTCTTAAAATTGACAGAATGGGGCGGAAATTCTTAAAATCACCAAACTAATGGGGCAAACGTCTTAAAATCTCAAAAGCAATGGGGCTAAACATGAGGGAGAAAGGGATCCAGAAAAAAGTCCCTCAAGTGGATACCTCCCCTTAACCCGTTGAGTACCGGTGACGTCCTTTGGAATTATTGTGGCTAATACTGTTACTCGATGTTGGTCAAGCTTAAGCAGGGCCTCCACAGCCATGCACAGGCGGCTTCCAACTATCTCAGTTAAAGGGAGGCAGATCGTTTTTCTGGACCCCCTTCTCCCTATGTTTAGCTCCACTAGTTTCGAGATTATAAGACGTTCGGCCCATTAGTTTGGCGATTTTAACTCATTTCGCCCCATTGCGTTGTCAATTTTATGACCTTTCGTGCCATTTAGGTGTCGATTATTTCCTGGCAAGCGATAGCTAGCCTGTAATTTTAAGAGGAACCGGCCTTCGGCCGGGAAATTTTTCTACCGAAAAATGTACAAATTTATCTTGAAGGGGGGTCTAGGGGGTGTTTTTCTAAGCTTGATGGAGGTCTAGGGAGGAAACTAAAAATATATATGAATACATTAATTAATAGACCAAACAAACGGCATTGACAAGTGGAGCATCAGAATGTGAGTTAGAATTGAGCTCCAGTGCATAGAGGCGATCGATCGATCGAACCGTTGTCCCTGATCAGAATTAATGATATAAAAATATAATCTGACTTGACCAACCTAGTCTTAACTATCCAAATTTATCTAGTATGCAATGTATATTATAAACCTTAAATGAGTCATAGTAAAAAAATATGGGAAAAAGTCATATTGGAATAAACATATATGTTGATTTGAGAGATATTTGTATAGTTTTATAGAAGTTACTTTTATTTTCGAAGTCATCAAAATCTCAATGTATACGCGGATTCCACTAGGAACTTACTAAAATGCATATTTACTCTTTTAACGATAACCATAATAAAAGGATGAATGGCATCACCGTACTCAACCTTACTTTATGTAACCCAACGTAGTGTAGCCTGGACAAGAAAATTGGATGTCAACGCGACTGTTGAGACAAAGTCAACACGGTTTGACCTTTATATTCAGCTGAAAACGCGCCTTGGGTGGTCCACAGTTGAAGCGCACACAGCGACCCGTAGTGACACTGGGGAATAATGGAGAACTTGGCCCGAAAATAACTCGCCCCGAAACGAAGTCTATTTTGTATTAACCTCTTCTGTACCGGCGCCGTCCTTTTAAGATGATTTTATTCAGTAATAAAAAGGCCTCCAGCATTTAACAGGCTTCGAACTATCTCACTTAACCCTTCGTACTACCACAGACACTTCTGAAACTGCAAATATTCGTCTAAATACAGCTAGAATAACAATAAAAGACGTTGCCGGTACAGAAGTGGTTAAACTAACCTAACCTAACCAAACCAAAACAGTGCAATTTCCTCGTACATATGCAGGGCGAGTTGTTTTCGAGGCGACATCTCCAGTAGCCACACTGGGAGTTGTTTTGGTGGTGGTCGGTGGTTGTGTTGTGTAAAGTTCGGACATTTCTTTCAATAATTGACCACAACCTCAACTTACGACTTGTCTATTGGCCTTCCAGACTCAAGCCGGCCGTCGTATAGAAGTGGGTGAGGAACATGGCCGTCGGCAAGCTACGGAGGAACGATCAACACCCGCCAGTGATGTGACTCCTAATATAAGGTATGGGAGAAGATTTTGGTCATACTATAGTCCATTTTTTCCCAGCTGATGGTAAATTGTCATGCTCCCATTTTCTTTACTCCGTTATTACGAAGACTTTGTAGCTAATTATGTTGTTAATTATGAAAACTTGGCATTATCATGACACAGAGACATACCAGTTTCATATTTTTTCACTGTGTATTGAAACATTGTTGCTAAGGGATTCAATTTACCATCAGCTGGAAAAAAAATCGACTATAGGAAGTTTCTTGTTTCTTGTGGGGTTGGTAGGGCGCTCGGGTGACAGACACTCGCTTTACTAGGAAGTTAAGGTTCAATTATTTTGCATATTTATTTGTTTTTTCTTACCTGGTGGGGCATCCCGATCCGACGTCCAGCCAAAACTCTGATTGAAGGGAAGGGTTGTGGCCCAAACTAAAGATAGATACAGATATATGATGTAATCTTCCATTTTGTAAAGTTGATAGTCGATTTATTAACATTTACCTGGCCGAATTAATAACATGTTAAAAGTGGATGCCACTTTGATCGGGAAGGTTGTAGTATCCGGGCGTATCGTCAGCTTCATTCTAGTCTACAACTGTTGGTGCCGATGTATCACCTGCATATTTTCGCCGTGAACGCAATTCCCCGTACTTCTTTCTACCCGTGAAAAGCCGGTGTCACACGAGGGCTTTTTCCGGCAATTTTCGATGAGCAAGTTTTTTCTCGTAATATTTTGAGGCTCCTTCGTATTGGAATCGGAAACTAAGTCGAAGGTAGAGTATGCATGGTAGTTTAGTTATTATGGAACTTAAAATTTAAAGCTGTCAGACTACAATTGCTCGTAAAAAATTGACGGAAAAATCGCTCGTGTGACACCGCCTAAGCACAATGTACAGTCAGAAACCGCAATTTCTGAGACACTTTGATAGGGCCTGGACATGTGAAGCGCATCGTTTCTGGACGACAGCCCATAACTATCACAAGGCCGCATGCCTATGAACACACGTTTCAAACCAATAGATGCTTCACTCAGTCTGCCATGTAAAATTATAATGCTGCTGCTATGCTATGATCCGCATTCATATATCTATGGATATACAAATGACAAAAATACCTTTATTACATTCCCTTACATATCTACAGTAAATACGGACACAAATATTACCATAGGTTTTAAGAAATTAAAAATGAAAAGCAATACTTCCAAATTGCTGCCCACGAGAATGGCTCGGGTTCCAACCTTAAACGTTGCATTGGTTGTTACAAAATTTGGTAGTTTAGGTTCGCTCACTCGTCCCCCACCCCACAGAGAGCGGTCTTCATTTCCATGTTCCCAGTGACCACGTTATGCATACTTGTATTCATTTCGAAGAGGAGGATGTTCAGTATTACAGTGTAAATGTTTACCTTGCATTGGTGTGTAATAAACAGTTGTGTAAAGTAACGATGGCAATTATGACGTGAATTGCTAGTTACGATTAGTCGAGTGTGTGTGTGTGTAAGTGAACCGATGTGGGTTGTAATAGACATAATGCTTTACAGTGGGTGACAAACACTGGAAACAGAAGTGTCTGTTTCATGACATAAAGCACAACGAACTATGTAATGCAATATTACATGTTATTATCTGGTTATGAAATTCAGGTCTGAAACGGCAATGAGTTATCAGTAGTGATATATGGGGGTATTATGTAATACCACACGAAGTTAAGCTTCGGACGCTGATGGGTTTATATGTTCGGCATTAATTTAGTAAACAAATTATATAACACACTAAAGGGTAAAGGCTATATAAGCATCGCATCGTGATATTACGCTTAACAATGGCTTTCTGCTGCTTTTGACACGGTTGATCATCGGTTGTTGCTAGACGACCTACAGCAGTCCGGAATTTGTGACAGGGCACTTGTTTTGCATAAATCATAATTGTCTGATCGAACTCAATCAGTGATGGTGGGTGATGCTGTGTTTGATCCGGTTCATGGGCCAAAATACCCCTCTCCCCCCCCTTCCCCGGGTTAAATTTATCCTGGGCTAAATTTCCCCAGGGGTAATTCCAGACCAGTAGTGAATGCAGACTGGTTCACCGGCAGTCTCGTTTGCCCGCCTGCAAACGGCCGTAAAACACGTGGGAAGGGATTGGTCTGTACCATGTTAAGGGAGCTTATGATCTTCCGGGGATTCGAACCCAGGACACCACAATGCTTTAACCATTATAAAAAGACAGAACAAAAAATATTATATATATATATATATATAAGGGTACACTCGGATGCCATAGTCTCTAGTCCACACATAAATATTCGTGGACTTTACCTATTTCTAATTATGGAAGTATGTCTCTGGAATCGAATGTATGAATATAATTGTCTATACAACAACTGCAAAACTATATATGCTATTTTATGGAAAAGCAAATTCTATCAAAATATTAATACAGATAGTTATAATTGCATTAAAAAACCCATAAGTGTCCACGATTTTTTTTTAAAGTAGGACAGAGACTAGATGTGTGTGAATTTGTATTTTGTTTGTGTGTGTTCATTGTAATCTGTTGTGTTGTCCCTATGCTGGCTCTGTCTTGAGTCGGCCCCCCTAAAAAAAAAAAAAAACAAAAAAAAAAAAAGGAAAAGTGGGGATTGGGCATGAGTATATAGAGTAGGACAGAGACTATGGCATCCGACTGTACCTTAGAAGTTCCCTTGTCGTAATGTCCCCTGGCGGTATCCCTTTTAAGGTTCGTAATCGTACCTTTAGACTCTATTATCTAATTGTCGTCTTGACATTACGTCTTCTTGTACGTCTGTAGGTTTTTTTTTTTTTTTTATGTTTGGTTCAAGTTAGTGTTATCTATTTATCTATATCTATCTATACTCTCACTCTATCTCTCTATCTCTGTCTCACACGCGCGCGCGCACACACACACACACACACACACACACACACACTATATATATATATATACTCTCACTCTCTGTCTCACACACACACACACACACACACACAAACTAATGGGGCAAACATCTTAAAATCTGAAACTAATGGGGCTAAACATGAGGGAGAAGGGGGACCAGACAAATGACCCATCTCCCCTTGTAGTCTATAATACCATAAATAAAAGTCCCTGAACCAGGTGGAAATCCTGCCCCTCTTCCATTCTTCCACCATCCTGTGATCACTTCCAAGAGCATTCACTGACTTGGTTCAGTAGTTTTATTTATTTTCTGAAAGTTTTGTTTTGTCAGTATGGATAAATTATAGGGAATTCGTGACTTTAATGACCATTTCTTCATAATCTGTACAAAATGAGATGATATAAATATTTAAGGGGAGGTATTTAGTTTGTTCCCTAGACCTCCATCAACCTTAAAATTACACCCCCTCGAGTCCCTTTCAAGATAAATTTGTACATTTTTCGGTAGAAAAATGTCCCGGCCGAAGGCCGGTTCCTCTTAAATTACAGGCTCACTATCGCTCGCCAGGATAAAATAGACACCTGAATGGCACGAAAGGTCTTAATATGGGGTGAAAGTTCTTAAAATCGCTAAACTAATGGGGCAAACGTTTTATAATATCAAAAGCAATGGGGCTAAACATGAGGGAGAAAGGGGTCAAGAAAACAATCCCTCAAGTGGAGACCTCCCCTTAAATAAATCACTTAATTTTAGGTGGATACAAGACAGCCAATCGTAAATAAGACTTTATTGACAATCCTTTCCCGTACTAATGACCGCGTCCTTATGAGGTCAACATTTATCCTCAACACTGGTCTGGCAGCTTATGAGGTCAACATTTATCCTCAACACTGGTCTGGCAGCTTATGAGGTCAACATTTATACTATTTCGGTTGCCTAAATTCATCTAGCATCAGTCTACTTTCCGATACCAGTGCAAACTATTCCAGAAATGTTGCCAGAAAAATGTTGATCATCGAATGTTGACTATAAAAGCTCTCGTGTGATACCAGCTTTACGAGGTTTTAAATGATATAGGATAAGCAAGAATTAATCATTTCCTGTAGCTACTGCAGTAATCAGTTCTGTTCAGGTGAAGGTATTGAGGGATAAGCTTTTACAACGGCACCTCGTACTATCTACATTCTACTTTTCCTATTTTTTGAAGAGTCCACTTCGGATGTTACTCCCATTAGCCCATAACTCTAGGTTATTTAGATATATAGGTAGAGGTTGAAGTACAGTCTTTACTAACCTTTCATCAGGATCATATAGGCAAGCATTAATATATACACTACTTTCCTGCATGGACAAATAATTACAGAACACCCTGCCTAAGCATAAGGGCTCTCACCAAATAATCTGGTTCTTACAAATAAAAACAAATACAAAGCACACGTTATGCTGCTCTTACAACCTAGGAAAATATACCTTATTATCTACTGGCTAAAATATGTCATCTCACCAAAGAACTCACACACACTAAAAAAAAAAAAAAAAAAAAAAATATATATATATACAGTATTATATACACACAATATATAGAACTTGTTATGCTTCTCTCATAACCTATGGACATATAGCTTAATAACTACTTGCTAAAAATATCACCACTCAAGATTATAACTCTTACACGCACACACATACATACACACACATACTATATATATGAAGTGTATCTCACAAATACACGTAAGTTACTCATTTTATTTATACTCCCAGGTGGACTCAAACCACCGACAATCAGGTCGAGTGTCTATGCTGGAACCCACTACATCAAGGTATCCTTTATCATGCCGTGGTGTAGTGGATTAAAGCATGGCCAGTCGTTCTGATTGTCGGTATATATATACTGTATATATATATATATATATATATATATATATATATATATATATATATATATTCTTTAATACATACGAGGTTGAAAGAAATGGCAATTTCTGCGTTGGAAATTTTATTATTCAAAGTTTCCAGGTCTCTGATGAGTTTTCGCTGGGTGGCAGGAAGTAGATGAAGGAGATGAGCAAAATTCATGGTGGTACAGGGTTACATAAATGTACATGATGATACAGGATATACGACGCGTTTCACTGGACAACCAGCATTATCAAGTAAGGAAGGAATGAAATAAAAGGTAAACAGGAAGGGTATATATAGAGGGTGGAGGATCAGAGGAGGAGGAAAACAGGGGGCAAAAGTCTGCTATTGGTGGAAGCGTAAACTAGGAGAGAGAAGGGGTTAACCTCTCCACGCATGCGCACTGGATGCGGGATGGTGGTCAGTAGGTGGGGTCGAAGCTGATTGGCTGCGTGTCGAGGGGCGTGGCCTAAGTTGTGTGGCGCCTGCAGAAGACGAAGCTGAAGGAGGTAGCGCGGGGGGCTGCGTCAAGGGCACCGGGGGGCGAGGAGGGGTGTTAGGTCCTGTAGGGTAGTGCCTTTTGGCAGAAGGAAGGATCTGAAGGTCCAGAGTTTGGTTGTTGATGTTGGGATGTAAGGCTTGGATATATAAAGCTTCGAGTATAGGTAATCTCCTTGGGTCACTTTCTTTATCGAGTATGGTGGTGTGTTTCTCTAACTCGTTGCGTGTAAGGTGAGGGTGGTTAGGGGTGAGATAGTGGTCTTTGATGGCTCCAGCCTGAAGGTGAAGAGTTAACCGACGTGAAAGACGAGTCTGCGTCATACCAATATAGGAATGAGGTCCACAGTCCTCATAATTACAGGTATGTTGGTAAATGACGTGATCGTCGGTCATCGGGCTCTTTATCTTGGTGGAGGCTGGTTTGTTGCGGAGAACGAGGTTGGAGGTCTTGGGGGATTTGTAATAAATTATTAATTTGATTTTGTTTTCCGGGTTGGTTGGGTGGACCATCCTTCAGGCTGGAGCCATCAAAGACCACTATCTCACCCCTAACCACCCTCACCTTACACGCAACGAGTTAGAGAAACACACCACCATACTCGATAAAGAAAGTGACCCAAGGAGATTACCTATACTCGAAGCTTTATATATCCAAGCCTTACATCCCAACATCAACAACCAAACTCTGGACCTTCAGATCCTTCCTTCTGCCAAAAGGCACTACCCTACAGGACCTAACACCCCTCCTCGCCCCCCGGTGCCCTTGACGCAGCCCCCGCGCTACCTCCTTCAGCTTCGTCTTCTGCAGGCGCCACACAACTTAGGCCACGCCCCTCGACACGCAGCCAATCAGCTTCGACCCCACCTACTGACCACCATCCCGCATCCAGTGCGCATGCGTGGAGAGGTTAACCCCTTCTCTCTCCTAGTTTACGCTTCCACCAATAGCAGACTTTTGCCCCCTGTTTTCCTCCTCCTCTGATCCTCCACCCTCTATATATACCCTTCCTGTTTACCTTTTATTTCATTCCTTCCTTACTTGATAATGCTGGTTGTCCAGTGAAACGCGTCGTATATCCTGTATCATCATGTACATTTATGTAACCCTGTACCACCATGAATTTTGCTCATCTCCTTCATCTACTTCCTGCCACCCAGCGAAAACTCATCAGAGACCTGGAAACTTTGAATAATAAAATTTCCAACGCAGAAATTGCCATTTCTTTCAACCTCGTATGTATTAAAGAAAATTTATTACCTGGCTTTACTAACATATATATATATATATATATATTACTTATTATGCTTCTCTTATAACCTATGAAATTGTATCTTAATATCTACTGTCTAGATATACAGGTATATTACTATAAAAGTGCTTTAAACTTTTGTTACATTTAAGCGACCCAAACATGCACATTATCTCTAAGTACACTTGGCCAAAATAATGGTTGATTCTAAACCACATCTACACTTCACTCGTATTACACTTCTTCTAATTGAACTCTGGACAACCTACATAACTAATAATACACGAACTAAATATTTATGTCAGTAAGTATCTCCCGTTATGTTGCATCTATCTGACTATTCTATCGTTATTACAATAATCAGTGTTCCTCAGAGCTCTCTCAGTGTATACCACCCCCTCTTCGTAGAACACGTAGCACCCGTCTTGCAACACAATTTCACTCCTACTCTGTGCAACTTTCCAACCCAAGAGTGAAATGTTATTCTCAGTCTTTCTTCTATTCAATAGCTGATCTCTGGAACTCTCTCCCAGAATCAGTCTTTCCTTCTTCCTATGACTTAAATTGCTTCAAATTCCGTGTGTCCAGGCATTTTGGCTCTAACGTCCCTGTCACTATTTCAACTCTGTGGCCTCGGAGGCACTCGCTACAGGCAGTTCTGCCTTTTGTCTTCCTCACTCACATAGAAAAAAGCAAAACAAATACAAACAATAATAATATAAAAGAAGAAGAAGAAGAAGTAAGATGAAGGGGAGATCTCCACTTGAGGGATTTTTTTCTTGACCCCTTTCTCCCTCATGTTTAGCCTCATTGCTTTTGATATTATGAAACGTTTGCCCCATTAGTTTAGCGATTTTAAGAACTTTCACCCCATATTAAGACCTTTCGTGCAATTCAGGTGTCGATTTTATCCTGGCGAGCGATAGCGAGCCTGTAATTTAAGAGGAACCGGCCTTTGGCCGGTACATTTATCTTGAAAGGGACTCAAGGGGGTGTAATTTTAAGCTTGATGGAGGTCTAGGGAACAAACTAAATACCTCCCCTTAAGTATCAGTAATATACAATTTGTTTCAACTTGGTTCTTTACTATGAATTTCCCAGTACAACATGTCTCATTCTGCTGGAGTCCTTGTTACTAAAGGTCGGAGGGAGTGGTGGGTGGGGAGAGAGCCTTTTGCTTTGCTGCCTATACCTTTCACTTTGTAGCAAATCCCAAGTTAGAATGAAGTCCGGACTACCTAGTATGTTCCGCAAGGTCTGTGCAGCCTGTGTATCTATGTAACTGTATGTAACTATATATAACTCACTCTGACTCTCTCTCGTCCAATGTTCCTCTTTTTCGTGTGGCCAGTTTTATCATCAATATTACCGCCTCCCCCCCCCCTCTCTCTTTCTCTCTCTCTCTCTCAATATCCCTCTTTTTCCTGTGACCAGTTTTATCGTCAACTTCTCTCTTTTCATCTTCCTCTCTCTCTCTCTCTCTCTCTCTCTCTCTCTCTCTCTCTCTCTCTCTCTCTCTATCTTCCAATATCCCTCTTTTTCCTGGGAATAGTTTTATCGTCTCCCCCCACTCCTCTCTCTCTCTCTCTCTCTCTCTCTCTCTCTCTCTCTCTCTCTCTCTCTCTCTCTCTCTCTCTCTCTCAACACAACACTCGACCAAGTCAGCTGGTTTCCGGAAGAGTTAGTTTAACCCCTTCTAAAGGCTACCTTCATTTTCCTTTCTATTTCTAGTATTTTGTTGTATTATTTCGAGAAAAAAAAACAAAAACAAAAAACAAAAAAGGAAAAGTGGGGATTGGGCCTGAGCATATAGATAGATAGATTTCGACCAACATTAGTCTGCCTAGTACAGTCGAGGTTCAGAAATACTTGAACATCTCCTTACGATAAAGTAACACCCCGTTATTAACATTTTTCATTAATTAAAAACCCCAATGCATTTGAATAAACTAATGAAAGCATATGGTCTTCCAGGGATTCGAACTCGGGACACCACACCACTCAGAACATAAACATCTAAACCATTACACCACCAAACAGAGACGGCAAGCATTAACCAGGGGAAACTTATGAGTACAGGGTGTTTAAAATTAAAGTGTACCGATTTTGAATGTATGTTATTGCGTTCTTATACACCATTCTTATTTGAAGTATTTGGTGATCCCATGTTGCTGTCTAAGATCAGTGAAGTACAAGTTGTTGGCTGTAATGGTTTTGACAGTACAAGTTGTTGGCTGTAATGGTTTTGACAGTACAAGTTGTTGGCTGTAATGGTTTTGACAGTACAAGTTGTTGGCTGTAATGGTGTTGACAGTACAAGTTGTTGGCTGTAATGGTTTTGACAGTACAAGTTGTTGGCTGTAATGGTTTTGACAGTACAAGTTGTTGGCTGTAATGGTTTTGACAGTACAAGTTGTTGGCTGTAATGGTGTTGACAGTACAAGTTGTTGGCTGTAATGGTTTTTGACAGTACAAGTTGTTGGCTGTAATGGTGTTGACAGTACAAGTTGTTGGCTGTAATGGTGTTGACAGTACAAGTTGTTGGCTGTAATGGTTTTGACAGTACAAGTTGTTGGCTGTAATGGTTTTGACAGTACAAGTTGTTGGCTGTAATGGTGTTGACAGTACAAGTTGTTGGCTGTAATGGTGTTGACAGTACAAGTTGTTGGCTGTAATGGTGTTGACAGTACAAGTTGTTGGCTGTAATGGTGTTGACAGTACAAGTTGTTGGCTGTAATGGTTTTGACAGTACAAGTTGTTGGCTGTAATGGTGTTGACAGTACAAGTTGTTGGCTGTAATGGTGTTGACAGTACAAGTTGTTGGCTGTAATGGTGTTGACAGTACAAGTTGTTGGCTGTAATGGTGTTGACAGTACAAGTTGTTGGCTGTAATGGTGTTGACAGTACAAGTTGTTGGCTGTAATGGTTTTAGAGCATAACACATCTATATCTATTAAGGGGAGACTTCCACTTGAGGGATTTTTTTCTTGACCCCTTTCTCCCTCATGGTTAGCCCCATTGTTTTTGAGATTTTAAGACGTTTGCCCCATTATTTTGACGATTTTAAGAACTTTCAACCCATTTCTGTCAATTTTAAGACCTTTCGTGCTATTTAGGTGTCGATTTTATCCTGGCGAGCGATAGCGAGCCTGTAATTTAAGAGGAACCGGCTTTCAGCCGGGACATTTTTCTACCGAAAAATGTACAAATTAATCTTGAAAAGGGGTCAATGGGGCGTATTTTAAAGTTTGATGGAGGTCTAGGGAATAAACTGAATACCTCCCCTTAACAGGTGCAATGCATAAGTGTGTTGATTTTCGGTGTGAGCATCCTAGGTTCGAATCCCCGGACTGCCACATGTGTTTGTTAATTTCATTAATCGAGTTTAGGAGTAAAGTTGGTTGGTGGAGAGAACATAATATATCTATATACTCAGGCCCAATCCCCACTTTTCCTATTTTTGTTTTCTGTAATTGTTTGATTTGTTTATTTTTTATTTTTTGGGGGGTGGCCGACTCAAGACAGAGCCTAACATATATCTCGCCCAATGCAGTTATGACAACACATAATATTGCACGGTCCGTCGTCGAATAACAAAGACATTCTGGAAATGCTGAAAAACAAAATCTGAAAGTATTTTGAGAGCAAAGGGTAGGTGGCATTAAGGTGATTGAACCAATTGGTCCCACTTAAGCCCCTCGTCTAAGGGGACTCAGCACTGTTCGTGACCTCTTATGTCCAGGGCACTAGGGTAACCCCACTTTTTTTTTTTGTTTTTTTTTTTTTTTTTATGTGATTGAGGGAGGCAAAAAAGCAGATCTGCCTGTAGCGAGTGCCTCTCCCAGAGTTGAAAGAGTGACAGGGCCAAAATCATGGGACGTTCAAGCCAAAATGCCTGGACACACGGAGTTTGAAGCAATTTAAATCATAGGAAGAGAGAAAGAGAGTTCTAGAGCTCAAGAAAGACTGAGAATAACGTTTCACTCTTGGGTTGGAGAGTTGCACAGAGTAGGGGTGGGATTGTGTTGCAAGATGGGTACCACGTACCCTACGTAGAGGAGGTGGTATATACACTGGGAGAGCTCTGAGGAACACTGATTATTGTAGTAGCGATAGAATAGCGAGTGAGATGCAACATTGCGGCAGAGAGAGAGAGATTGCAGAGAGTTGGTGAGTGGACGGGAGTTAATGATACGAAAGCCCTTCTTTTCTACTTTGTCTAGGATATTGTGTCCCGGTGGTTGAAAACATGATGGCATTGTGCAAAATCGCAACATAAGCATTAAGTTTGATCATTAATGCTACCATATCTGCCCCCAAAAGATTCTACAGTCCATGACAATGAACCTGGGAGGACCCACCATCACTGTTCTCATTTGGGCTCCTATCTGTGTCGGTGGTGTAATGGTTTAGATGTTTATGTTCTGGGTGTGGTGTCCCGAGTTTGAATCCCGGGAGGACCATATGCTTTCATTAGTTTATTCAAGTGCATTGGGGTTTGTAGTTGATGATTAATGTTAAGAACGGGGTGTTACTTAATTTGCAGGAGTCGCCAAGATATTCAGATCGTGGCAAGTCGGTGCGTAATTCTTGTAGGTGGGAAAGGGGATTCATATCACCCCTGAGCAAGGGTACTGTTAAATACCAACATGTTTTTACCAATTACTAAAAATATAAATGCTGGTTCCGGTGTCTTTTCGGGGAGATAGCCTTTTCAACCGCTGTAGGTTATATAGAACAGAGAAAAACTTAAATTTTTTTTTTTTTTTTTTTTTTTTAACCCCCTGTATTTCACAATGCTTCGTTGGTGTATCAGCAATGTTCCACCATACATCGTTCAGACATTCCTGACCCCGACTGTACAGCTGGCTACAAGAATATGTACATTCGGCCTAATAAGTCATGTTTCGGCACCAAGTATGTTTTCATCAATAATTGGTATCAAAATGATCGAAAACTTTATTTATTCGTTTCGAATGAGATATATAAACATGATCCTACACTTACCTGTACATCCACCCTATTCAACATCTGACGGACATAAATACAGCACAGAGCGAGCCAAACGTAAGGACAGCTGAGAAATGACTTATTAGGGCGACTGTACCATCACAAATATAATTTCGTGCACCCCCTATTTTTTTTCTTTATGCAAATATAACTCTCTGTATTGATTTTTGGATAGAACTTTTTTTCAATTAATAGTGTATATATATATATATATATATAACAGGATAATATTGACACCAAAGAGAGAAGAAGAGAAAGAGAAAAACAGCGAGGTGGGCCAAGGCTACATGTACAGGTACACAGTAGAGGTGGCCTTGGGTGGGCCCCCTTAAAGTTTAGAGTTCGCGACTTCTTGAGTGATGTAGGTGACCGTTTTCTGTTGGCTGCAGTTACCATTAAGTTCCGAGTCTTGATTGGCCTTCGTGTACAGTACCATGGGCCTACTTTCCTTCCCTAGTAGTTCCTGGGTGAGTCTTTGGCCTTGTTCTGTCTCCTGGGTACTGGATGTTTCTCGCTTGGTTCTTGTACAGGGGAACATAATCTTGGTTTTTGTACAGGGGAACATCAAGTCAAAGATCTCCAGAAACTCTTTGCGGAAGTTTTCATTGAGCCAGCCGTACATAAGCGGGTTGGAGCAGGCTGAGGACATGCCCATCATGTGACAGACAGCATACACCACCAGTGTCGTCTCCACGTCGTCGCCAAAGGGGTTGTAGAAGTCCACGATGAGGTTGTAGAGGTTTAGCGGTAACCAGGACAGGCAGAAGATGAGAGCGATGGTGATGAGCAGCTTGTTGGTCTTCTTCATACGTTTGTTATCACGTTCCCCGCGTTTCGATGACCTGACGGACCTAGCAGTCAGACGGTTCTTAAGTTTGCGGCAGATCATGGCATAGGAGACACTGACGGTAATGATAGGGAGGCAGTACTGAACCACCATGACGAAGACGCTGTAGAAGCCACGGCCATGCTCGGTAGGCCACTCCTCGAAGCAGTAGTTGACGGAGTAGAGGTCGGGGAGGTTGATGACGTGGTGCTTCAGTGTTCGCCAGATGAAGTTAGGCAGCGCGAGCACGAACGACACTGCCCAGATCAACACCAACAGTAACACCGCACCCACCGTCGTCAGGGACTGTTTCGTTGGGTACACGATCACCTGCAAAACAAAATATGGTATAAGATCTTACTGGAAGCTGCAAATAATGACACTGCCCAGATCAACAGCAACAGTAACACCGCACCCACCGTCTTCAGGGACTGCTTCGTTGGATACACGATCACCTGCAAATAAAATATGGTATAAGTGCGCGGAATTTTGATGTGAGTATCCTAGGTTCGAGTCCTTAGAGTGCCACATGTATTTGTTGATTTCATTAATTGAGTTTAGAGGTGAAGTTGGTTGGTGGAAATCAAATATGGTATAAGATCTTACTGGAAGCTGCAAATACTGACATTCATGACATTATCTTTGATTTCCTTTAAACTTGTTGCTATAGTCTATTCGCTGTAAGTAGGCGAGAAATCATGACTTCTAACCTCTGTAACTAAAAAACAACTACTGTAGAGTAATCGAGCTAATATTTCTTCTGTTGATACTGGAGTGACGAGTGCTATCAAGCCATACATCCGTCTCACTGGTACCTGGGTTTATGTCTGAGTCGGTCTGGTTAGTTAGGTTAATGTTAGTGTCATGAAAAAGGGAGTTTTGTGAGAAGGTCTCTAACGCTTCTGCTTGGTTGGACGCCATGTTGAACCTCCTAGCAGAACGATAGATACATAGATAAATAGATAGATAGATATATACATAGATAGATATATAGATATTTAGATAGATGCAGAAAGATAGATAGATACATAGATATATAGATAGATAGAGACAGACAGACAGACAGAGAGGCTGAGCAGACAGAACTTTCAGAAGTAATCAATATAAAAAAAGAGGGAGCCCTGCCTTTCACAGATGCATGGATGGGTGATTTGGAAGAAGAGAGAGAGAGAGAGAGAGAGAGCGTGAGAGTGAGAGTGAGAGAGAGTAGCCAGAATAAAGTTAAAAGAAGTCTCCGGTACAGAAGGGGTTAAGTAGCTGGCTGGTTATATAAGGCAGATAATTGCTTAAGGAAATAAATAATGATATACATACAGTTTGATAGACATTATACACCCACACACACCCACACACACACACACACGGGAAGTACAGTTTACAGTTGTATAATATTATTAATAGACGAATTATTCAGTAAAAAAAAAAAAAGGATATATATATCTATCTATCTATATCTATCTATCTATCTATCTATCTATCTATTATATATATATATATATAATTAGGTTTGGGTGTATAAATGTTTGGGTAGCGAAGGCGAAGGTTGAAAGGTGGCCGAATGTTTTTGTTTTCTTCGTGTCGAGGATCATTAGAAGTGGACTGTGGCTAAGATCAATTCGATTAGTCGCTGTATATGAGGAGATTTCTAGATGCAATATGGTGCGTATTTTGGTATGATCTATCAAAAGTCCCTTGCTACTTGAAAACAAAAACTGCACACCTAACTAATCCACAGTGTACTTTAGATAAGACAATTATATATTTTAACTGTTCTTGTTGAGATACTGAACTGATATGTGACAAATACTAAGGGGAAGTATTTGTATTTTTCTGAATCCCCTTCTCCTTCATGTTTAGCCCCATTAGTTTTCACATTTTAAGAGTTTCGCTCATTGCCTTGTCAAAATCAAGACCTTTCCAACCATTTAGCTGTCTATGTTTTCCTGGCGAGCGATAGCGAACCTGTAATTTAGGAGGATTCCTCATAATTTACAGGCTCGCTATCGCTCGCCAGGAAAAAAATCGACACCTAAATGACGCGAAAAGTCTAAATATTGACAAATAAATGGGGCGGGGCGAAATGTCTTAAAATCACCAAACTAATGGGCCGAACGTCATAAAATCCGAAAACTAATG
The DNA here is from genome assembly GCA_032716605.1 of Paralithodes platypus. Classification (NCBI taxonomy): domain Eukaryota; kingdom Metazoa; phylum Arthropoda; class Malacostraca; order Decapoda; family Lithodidae; genus Paralithodes; species Paralithodes platypus. Next base: position 46,402,423 of record CM064521.1, read on the forward strand.
GGGCTGACCATGAGGGAGAAGGGGGACCAGAAAAACGACTCATCTCCCCTTTATATATAACCTTTAGGTAGGTTCGAGTCCTTGGAGTGCCACATGTATTTGTTGATTTAATTAATTGAGTTTAGAAGTAAAGTGGGTTGTTGAAAAAATATGAAGAAATGTCAACAATTATTATTTACATATGAAAACTTAAGGGGAGATTTCCACCTGGACCCCTTTCTCCCTCATGTTTAGCCCCATTGCTTTTGAGATTTTAAGACGTTCGCCCCATTAGTTTGGCGATTTTAAGAACCCTCGCCCCATTTCTGTCAATTTTAAGACCATTCGTGCCATTTAGGTGTCGATTTTTTCCTAGCGAGCGATAGCGAGCCTGTAATTTAAGGGGCATCGGCCTTCGGCCGGGAAATTTTTCTATCGAAAAATGTACAAATTTATCTTGAAAGGGGGTCTAGGGGGAGTAATTTTAAGTTTGATGGAAGTCTAGGGAATCAACTAAATACCTCCCCTTAAGGCGCTGGTATAAACGTAACCATAGCAACCACCCAGTTTGTCAGTGTGTTTGATCTAGCTCGAGAGTGGCATTAGCGTCTTTCAATTATTCAACAAGACCTACGTCACAGGGTTTTGTTGCCATGGTAACTCCCGACGCTTTAGCCATGTATTATTGAAGGTTTGTTTACATCCATTGCTTAATATCACTCTCTTGGTTTTCTCTTCCATTCTCCCTGGTTCTCAAATCCTCTGATTAACTCTCCCCTTGTTCTTCGTTCTTGTTTCTTAAGGGAGCTCAGATGGTATTGTGCAGCATAATTTACTGGTTCGGCTCAATGGTTTAAAGAGGGGGTTTAGTTTGTTCTCTAAACCTCTATTAAACTTTAAAAAAACCCACAAGACCCTCCTTCGATATAAATTTGTAAATTTTTCGGTATAAAAATGTCCAGGCCGAAGGCCGGTTCCTTCTAAAATTACAGGCTCGCTATCGGTCGCCAGGAAAAATTTGACACCTAAATGGCACGAAAGATTTTAATATTGACAAAAAAATGCGGCGAAAGGTCTCAAAATCGCCAAACTAACGGAACGAACATCTTAACATTTCAAAACGAATATGCTAAACATGAGAGAGAAGGGGGTCCAGAAAAAGCGACTACCTCCCCCTTAATGACGAATACTAATACTATATCCTGTTAAAAATATATATTTCTATCTATCTATCTATCTATCTATTTACTCAGGCCCAATCCCTATTTTTTTTATTTTTTTTTTTATTTTTTTTTTTTTTTTAATATTTATTTATTTATTTATTTATTTATTTTTTTGGGGGGAGGGGGGCCGACTCAAGACAGAGCCAGAATAGGGACAACACAACACAACAGAAAATAATGAACACACAAAAACAAAAATACAAATTCAAACACATCTAGGTCATCCAGGAGAAGACTCAGTTAAAAATATATAGGGCCAAAACACTTGAGCATTAACCTCTACAACTCATCCTTCCTTCCTTCCTTCCTTCCTTCTCCTTCCTTCCTTCCTTCCTTCCTTTCTTCCTTCCTTCCTTCCTTCCTTCCACCCCTTCTGTACCGGCGACGTCTTTTTAGTTTTATTCTAGCTATATTTAGACGATATTGTACAGTTTAGGAAGGATCTGTGGTAGTAAAAGGGTTAATTGAGATAGTTCGAAGCCTGTTAATTGATGGAGGCCCTTTTTAAACTGAATCAAAAAGTCTAACAGTAGCCAAAATAAAGTAAAAAAAATACGTCGCCGGTATAGAAGGGGTTAATTCCTTCTTTCCCTCCTACAAGTCATCTCTTCTTTGTTCTTGCTTTGTTACGCATTTTTAGCCGGAGGGACGGAGGATGGGGAGAGAGCCTTCTACTTTACTGTCCTATTCTTCTGCTAAAAACTGTCCTTGTCTAGTAGTATTAAGGCCGGACCACCTACTAGGGACCGTAAAGTCTGTGTGGTCTGAGTACCTGTGTAACTCTGTGTAACTCCCTCCTTCCACCCCTCCTTCCTTCTTTATTTCTCTCCTTTCCTTCCTACCTTTCTTCCTCAATTATTTGTTTCGAAACTCTCCTACTTCCCTTCTTTTCTCCTTTGTTTCCTCCCTTCCTTACTTCCTTCGTTGTGTCTCTCCTTCCGTCCTTCCTTCCATCCTTCCCTCCTTCCTTCCTTTCTTCCTTCCTCCTTTGTGTGTCTCCTTCCTTCCTTCCTCCTTTGTGTCTTTCCTTCCTTCCCTCCCTCCCTCCCTCCCTCCTTCCTTCCTTCCTTCCTTCCTTCCTTCCTTCCTTCCTTCCTTCTATTATCTGTGGTGCATGACTGGCCTAGTAAGCCTCATATAGTCTCCCCCCTGATTGGCTCGGTGATCAGGCGGAATCTCTGTCTTTCTGTGTTCGTTCTTAACCTTGACCAATGGTAGGGATTTATAGTTTTTATCATATTTCTGTTAAAATTCTCGTGTGCTTTTAAGTGTCGATTTTTTTTCCTGGCGAGCGATAGCGAAAAATTTACAAAATTATCCTATAAGGGGGTCTATGGGGTCTTTTTTTGTTTAAGCTTGATGGAGGTCTAGCGAGGAAACTCAAAATTATATTAATAAATAAATATATAGACCAAAAACCAACCGCTACCCCCTTAACAACATATTTCGCTTCAATATCGTGGTCACAGCCGAGTAAACAAGATGGTAACATAGCAATTTACCGAAAATAAACCCGACTAAACCACCGCATTGTGATTAACCCCTTCCGGACCGGGGACGTCCCTTTGCATGGTGTTCTGGCAACCATCAGACGCTTTTATTCAGCTTAGGAAGGACGTCTACCCACAAAAAGGCTACAGACTATCTTCATTAATTCTTGTAGCTACCAAACACATCGTTTCCCAAGCTTATAAAAATCGTCTAAATATATCTGAAATCAAATACAAAAAACGCGTAT
>CM064521.1:46410362-46595733 GCA_032716605.1 Paralithodes platypus
TTTGGAACAGGGTACAGTGAGGTAATGGATATGACGTGGCAGGTAGGACGTTAAGGGACCAGTGGTTATTTGGAACAGGGTACAGTGAGGTAATGGATATGACGTGGCAGGTAGGACGTTAAGGGACCAGTGGTTATTTGGAACAGGGTACAGTGAGGTAATGGATATGACGTGGCAGGTAGGACGTTAAGGGACCAGTGGTTATTTGGAACAGGGTACAGTGAGGTAATGGATATGACGTGGCAGGTAGGACGTTAAGGGTCCAGTGGTTATTTTCTTGGGTCTATATATTTATTATACAGAAAAATGTACAAATTTATCTCGAAGGGGGTCTAGGGGTGTTTATATAAGCTTGATGAAGGTCTAGCGAGGAAAGTAAAATATCTATCTATCTATCTATCGGTATCTATCTATCTATATAGTATATCTCTCTTTCTCTCTCTCTCTCTCTCTCTCTCTCTCTCTCTATATATATATATATATATATATATATATATATATATATATATATATATATATATATATATTATATACAGTATATAAACCTCAAAATATACCGTACTCCCTTAAAGAGTGGAAACTAGTCGCGTCTTTACAATACAAAAGTTTTCTGTGATGTGGGTATTTCTCTCCATTACAGCATTCAAGACACTGTAAACGTTCCCGCCTCTTGTACTTTGATCTATGTACCCTGGGGACGGCTGAGTGGGGGGCTTTGTTTTCTATTGTCTGTCTGTCTCAACCTATATACATTTGATCTATCTATCTTTCTTTTTTATTTTTCTGGTCTTCTCAAAAGTTGTTTATATAAGCTCCTAATCTAATCCAATCTATTATTCATCTTAATTATTTTGGTTTATATATTTGTCTCTTCTTCTTTTCCCACAAAACCTGTTTATACATCTAATCTATCCATCTACTGTATATAAGTTTACTATTTGTGTATCTCAATATATATATATATATATATATATATATATATATATATATTTATATATATATTTATATATATATTTATATATATTATATAACGTCGGTCCGGACATTCCGCGTCCCGTACTCAACAGTAATACATTGAAGTTTATTGGCCCAGGCCTTTGTGGGTTTCAGCTTTACCAGACATAAATAAAACCGAACTGGGCACTCTGCTGTGGTTCTCAAATTACTTGATTTAATTTCAGTCAGCCATGGGGGATATTGAGAGAGACAGAATGTTTGCAATGTTGAGAGTAAAGTATAATATTACACATTCTCACTCTCACATTCACTCTCACACACACTGGGTATACCGGTATATGTGGTGTAATGGTTTAGATGCTTATATTCTGGGTGTGGTGTCTCGAATTCGAATCCCGGGAGGACCATATTCTTTCATTAGTTTATTCAAGTACATTGGGGTTTTGTACTTGATATAATGTTAGACGGTGTGTACTTATATGTATGTGAATCTATCTATCTCTCTCTCTCTCTCTCTAGCTATCTGTCTAGCTATCTATCTATCTATCTATCTCGCTCTCTCTCGCTCTCTCTCTCTCTCCCTCTCCTCTCCTCCCCTCTCTCGCTCACCCCGTCTCTCTCTCTCTCTCTCCGATCTCTCTTCTCTCATCTCTCTCTCTCTCTCTCATCTTCTCAGTCATCTCTCCTCTCCTCTCCCTCTCGCTCTCCTCTCTCTCCACATCATCTCTCCTCTCCTCTAGTCTAATCTATCTATATATCTATCTATCTTCTATCTCTATCTATCATCTTCTATCTATCTATCATCTTCTGTCTGTCTGGCTGGTCTGTCTGTCGTCTGTCTGTCTGTCTGTCTGTCTGTCTGTCTGTTCCTGTCTGTCTGTCTATATCTATCTATCTATCTATCTATCTTCTAACTATCTATCTTCTATCTATCTATCTATCTATCTATCTTCTATCTATATCTTCTATCTATCTTCTATCTATCTGCTATCTATCTATCTATCTATCTTATATCTATCTATCTATCTTATATCTATCTATCTATCTATCTATCTATCTATCTATCTTAATCAGGGGTCGGGTCCAGGTCTGTCAGGTTGAGGTATCCTTTCGCCGGATATTGTCCACCACATAGTTTGGAGAGTGTTTTGATTGCGTGGCTTTCTTTATTATCAGTAACATTATGACGTAACTTCGGACGGGGAGATAACTTCGGACACTCTAGAAAAAATATACAATGAACCACAGTTATGGGACATACATTATGTTTATGAAACACAAGTATGTCTGCGGTGTTCTTCCATAATGCAGAGTCATTTTTCCATAACTGTAACTTATATACTTTTATCCACACATGTCCGAAGTATAGCCCCCGTCCGAAGCTAGGTCATTTCACGGGTACTTTCTTTAGTCTGTGTTGGTTTTTCAGGCTGATGTGTTTTTCATTGATTGGAGTGTTGATATGGTCGGGGACGATCTCGGTGTTCCCAGTTTTCAGTGACGGAATAGAGTTCTTGTTTGAGATTGCCGGCGGTTTGTCTTTTTTCTTCAATTTCTTCCTCCACGAGTTCTCTCCGGAATCGTAGGGTAGATTCTCGTAGTCTGGCAATTTGATTTTATTAAGCTTTGTTTCCACATAGCGATTTTGATTAGTTCTTTTGCGTTTATCTTGTGTCGTCCCAGTTTTGGTTTGTTTATTTTGCAAGTTTTACATTATCACTCTCGTGGTGTAATCCTAAGTTAGTGTAGCCAGGCATTATATTTTCTTTGAGACACGTAAAATTAAAATAAACAGCAGTTTCACAATTATTGAGTTTTATTATTTAACTGTTCAATAGTTCGTACAGTCTTCCTCGGAACTTCGTTGGTAAGTTGGAGTAGCTGTCTGAAGTTAGGCCTGGACGTTTCGGAATATTCTAGTTCCATCTTGAGCAGAGAAGTGATGGTGTGATGATTCAGATTGCCGTCGCAGGTGTGACGAGTCACGTGAGTGGTCGGTCAGGACCCAGATTCACTAACGGTCGTAGCGTGCGATGTCGTACAGCAACCTACGATCGTTCCTAAGGGAGGGCGGAAGGTGTATTCACGAACGCATCGTTGAGTTCCCTTTCGGTTATTTTCACCGAGGCTTCTCTTGACCAATCAGGCGCTTGGTCTTTGTAAATAAACAATATGTCACCCACATGACTGAAGCGCCAAGAAGAACCTAATATACTTTAATTTATGAGCTTGTCATTGTTTAGCATGGCTAATTCGATCCACCACAGCCAGCAGGAAGAAGAATAGAGTATCTTGTGAATTGATGATAAGAAATTAGCCAGGCTACAGGGAAGCCTGTTAGTGGCCCAAGTTAAAGGATTTTCGACGGATTGATCATTGATAATCATATGTTAGGCTAGTTGGGAGTGTATTATTTATACCTTAACCACAGTATATTGTTCTACTTTACCATGTCTACACCTAGACAGGGCGAGCCAAACCAAAATGCCAGACTTTACTATGTCTATGCCTACACAGGCAGTTCTAGCCAAGCCAAAATGCCAGACTTAGCCTAGGCCTAATTTTTCAAAATAGGCCTAGGGTAATTTTTTTGTATTCACAACACCTCAAGGCCTATCTACCTTTTCAAAATAGGCCTAGCATAGGCCTCCTCAATCTATTATCCAACAGTTGGCCATGGGAAATAATGATAGGTTGAGGGGGGCTTTGACCCCCTCACCTCCCATGACTTATTGCCATCATCAAATATATTACCAGTATGGGACTAATAACAGCTAGTTAACAATGAGGACGGTATGCCTGCAAACACCATCTTAACCTGCTAGGCTTCTACTTTACCATGCTTAGGCTACACCAAGCTAGGCATTGCTAGCCTAACCAAAATACCATACGTAGGCCTAACTTTTCTAGCCTAAATAGCCCTAACTTTTTCAAAATAAACCTAGGTTATATCCTAGGCTAGGCTAAACAAAAATATTCACAAACAACCATATAGGCTAGCCTATTATTTTTTGTTTAGACTATATGCCTAGGGTAATTCTTTTCATCATTTGTTCCTGTGATACTTTCAAATTTGTTGAGGAAATAGGCTACCCTAATCTAACCCAGCTAGGCATTGTTAGCCTAACCAAAATACCATACATAGGCCTAACTTGTCTAGCCTAAATAGCCCTAACTTTTTTCAAAATAACCTAGGTTATAGCCTAGGCTAGGCTAAACAAAATTATTCACACAGCATTTATTATTTATTCATTTTTTAGGCTAGGCCTAGGGTAATTCTTTTCATCATTTTGTTCCTGTGATACTTTCAAATTTGTTGAGGAATAGGCTACCCTAATCTAACTCGGAGGTGGTGGGGAGTTGGAATAACCAAAATTCCGCAATACATGAGGCCTAACTTGTCTAGCCTAAATAGCACTAACTTTTGCAAAATAGCTAGGCTATAGGCTAGGCTAGGCTAAACAAAATTATTCACACAGCGTCATAATTTATTTATTTTTAGGGTAATTCTTTTCATCATTTTGTTCCTGTGATACTTTCAAATTTGTTGAGGATAGGCTACCCTAATCTAACTCGGAGGTGGTGGGGAGTTGGAATAACACATTTCCGCAATAAATGAGGTTAAAATCTACTAATGGTAGGCTACGTGTTGTCGCAGCACATGCATTTGTGCATCAATTAACCTTGACTAGGTCTAGCGCCGCCATATTTAGGCTATTCATAGCTTAATTCGGCCTGTCATAAGACATTAAGGATACAAATATATTCATCTTTGTATTAAATGCCTTAATGGTGTTGTAAACACAAGTTAACAATCATATTGCGCTATTATTGCCTCAATAATGACTTAGTGTGTCATAAAGAGCTATACTGCAGACGAATTTGTTATGGTCGCGGGTTGTGTTATCGATATTTGTGTACCTATATCCGGGTCAAATTCATGTAAGAGTGGTCTGGACCACCCTTTGCGAAAGGGGATTTTAGGGGCTTCCTACGATCAAAGATGGCCGCTACGACGCTTCGTGAATACCAGCGTTGAGACGTAAGGGAACGGTAAGGGAGTTTTCGGATCGTACGACCGTTAGTGAATCTGGGTCCTGGTGTTCCTCGAAGACACACCTTGCTGCCTTGGCAAAACACCAGGAGCCCAAATTATCTTACCGCATTTAGGTTGCTCTATACGATAAATTATATTAATATATACGATAAATTCATATATAATACATAAGACCGTCACCATGGCAATATTGCTTAATAGCATATTAGGCCTTTTATAACTTAACTTATTTACAATCTTATAATATACGATCTACTCGTCCTACGTCGTGCTGTAGGAGAGATCGTGACGTCACAGAGACATACGAGATCACAAAAGAGTCATATTCCATTGTATTTATACGATACACTCCCCCCACAAAAAAGACCTGAACCCCACCTTAAACCTAAAGTTGCCCAGAGGCTATCTTCTGACGCCACAAGTCGACGGCGCCAGCAGCAGCGCGTCTGGGACGCGTCCCGGTCCGAGAATGATCACCATCAGTAAGAGGTGAGTCGTTCCTTTGAGAATCCTCGGACCCAGCAATAACAGGTGGAGCATCAGATTGCAATGTGGAATCGAGCTCCAAAGCGTACAAACGTGCGATAGGACGAACAGTAGTTCCAGTGGCTGTCTTCAATAGCGCCACCCGCTCTACAGAGTCTGCCCCCTTGTATACCTCCAATACGCGGCCTAATTTCCAGTATAAACGAGGACTATCTTCTTTAATTAAAACAACTTCGCCAACTGTAGGTGCCGTTGGTCTACCAGAGGGAGTAACACTCCTTTCCCTCAATGCTAGCAGATATTCACTAATCCACCATTTCCTAAAATCCTCGATTATCCTGGATATATACTGGTATCTCTTAGACACCGCTACCTCAGAGTACAACGAGGGATCCTCTAACCCTACTATTGACTGAAAATCAGATGGAAACGCAGTCAATGGTTTTCCATATAACAAGTGAGCTGGCGTTAATGGTAGTGGTTCTTGCAGGTCGGTGTACACATATGTAAGCGGGCGATCATTTACGACTGCCTCTATCTCTGTGAGGACTGTCGTCAACTCACTCTTCTTTAATAGAGCACGTCCTACAACCGCTCTGAGTCCTGACTTTACTATGCCGACACATCGTTCCCACATTCCACCAAACCAAGGTGCCTTAACTGGAATGAACCTCCATTCGCACTTCTTCTCTCCCAAAAAAGTGATGATAGTAGGATCACTACTCATATCCTTTAGATATTTTGATGCTTGGACATAAGTGGGAGCATTGTCGCTAAGAATGAGTTGAGGGAATGAACGACGGGCACAAAACCGTCTAAACGCCAGCATAAATTCTTCGCTAGACATAGTTCACATAGTTCTAGGTGTACCGCTCGAGACGTCGCACAGGTAAACAATAATATATAAACCTTCTCATGCTCCCTCGTCTTCAATGCCCCTGTGTAATCTAATCCTACTGCTTGGAAAGGTTGTACGTGCTTTACACGGCATTCAGGTAGAGGTGGAGCTGGTCCAGTTGCATATGGTTTACCCTTTAGTCTCTGGCATATTACACACTTTCTTACTACGCGTCGAGCTACTTGTCGAACTCTGGGTATCCACCATGTGAGACGTAAATTTGATATATGACATACCCTGTAGTGTTTTACTTCCCTATGTGCACGTATGATCAATAGATCAGTAACGTGATGTCTTGTTGGCATAAGTATAGGGCGGTTTGTGCCGTCTGGTACACCCGACCACTTCAGGCGACCCTCACACCTGATGAGGCCATTGTCTAGGTGCAACCTTAGTTGACGCACTATATTAGGCATTAATGTCTTATTCGAGCTTTTCAAGGATTCTAATTCATTGGAAAAGGTTTCTACTTGAACCCATTTGATCAAAGTTACTTCAGCTGCTTTAAATTCACGAGCATCAATGTTGTGACCCCTGTTGCAGAGTTGGCCCGTTACTTTAAGCTTGAGATTGGATACATATCGCAACACCCAAGCTACAACTCTGACTAGTTTATTATAGTCACCGAATCTTGCCCACTTCATGATAGGACCCGGTGGCTCATTTGGTTGGGCTGTAACTGCCACTGTTTCCAGTGGCAGAAGTCCCTCACCAACAGCATGCCATATCGTCCATTCACTTTCATGGAGCAGCCACTTTGGACCATGCCACCACAATTCGGACTTCATTAACTGGCTAGCCGTTATAACCCTAGTTATGAGATCACTAGGGTTTTCTTTTGTATTTACATAATGATAAGCAACATCTGGCAAAAGGGCTCTAATCTCATCTACCCTATTCCGCACATAAACTGGCAGAGACTTCTTGCTATGTATCCAGTTGAGTGCGATCTGACTATCGCACCAAACGTGAATGATTTCAATCTTTAATTCGCTCTCGTATGCTGCGCGTACATGTTGCACCAGACGTGCTAATAGCAGCATGGCAGTCAATTCCATTTTAGGGATAGTTACCTTTTTAACCGGGGCTACCTTGGCCCGGGCTGTAACTAAATGTGCCCCAAATGAAGTAACGACATATATGGCTACCCCGTACAAAACGTGTGTAACGTAACGTCACCGAACGCCGCCACTTTACGAGGTATAGGTTCAGTACATAGGATGGCATATTCATTCAACAACAATGTCCCTTGGTCATTCAGGTCCTCGGTCAAACTGTCATCCCATCCTATCTTACGTCTCCAAACTTCCTGCATTAGAATCCTAGCTCTTATGGTAACAGGTAATGCTAGACCCAAAGGATCAAAAAATTGCGCAACTTTGCTCAACAGACTTCTTTTTGTGTGCGCTCCTGTCTGCTGAGCAAAAGACCTTGTTTGAAAAGTTAGTATGTCATGTTTAGGTTGCCAGATCATCCCCAAATTTCTGGACTTTTCCTGGTTAAGAGATGCCTATCTCACCGTTCTTCCAGGGTAAACTAACTTTATATTGCTTGTCTGAGGCACAGTAGCACACAGACTCGTCAAACCTTTGTAGCGCAACTTCCGAGTCATAATCAGTCTCCATAGGATTAATGCCTATGTGATCCAATCTCCACAGTCGTTCCAGGTCGAACTCGGCAGCCATCTTAGGGTCTCTAGGTTGGGAATCCTCCCTTCCCAACTCCTCTGCCGCGGTTACATTGACTCTATATATCGAGACCGTGTCGTCCAGGACCTTTGACTGTGTAGTATGCACCTTTCTGCTCATGCAGTATCCAAATTTAGCGGGGATTAAAATTACACCACACATCTTTTTAAATCCAGGGTATACTACTTCATAATAATGATCCACACCAAGTAGAACATGCTCCTCACTCTGATTTCCCATGGGATCTGACAAGTTAACCCCTTTGCTACATAATGCGTGTTCCACCTTCTTCACACCCACAGATACATATTCTGGTAGGGTGTCTACCACGATACAAGTCATAAAGTACCGGTTTTTACGGTAGAAATATGAAATCTCCACTATCTCATAGTCTTGCTTGTCAGTAACCCCTGTGAAGCCCTGTAATCGAAGAGTCTCAGCCCCTACGATTCAGTGCTTCAGTCCCACTAGTACGGACCTCTTTATAAAGGAACGTTGAGACCCTTGATCTAGAAGTACCCGACAAACTTTGTTACTGTCATTACCTTCCATGGGAATCTGTATTGTGGGCAATATAGTGGTGTCTTGCGTGCTACCTAGTGTCACAGTTGTAGTACCCTCTGTTTTGACATCTTTGACTTTATCTGCTGTAGGACACAACTTATCAAAATGATGTCCTTTGCAGTGGCGACAGGGCCTTATGTAGCAGTACATTGTCCCTGCTTACCATGTTTCCTCACACCCACACATAGCTTTAATCTTTTCGCCTGTGGTAGTTTTGTCTCATTTGTTGGGTATTTTACGCAGAAACTCAATTTATGTTTGTTGTTACATAGCTTACATAGAATCTGAGCAGGTTTCTTATATGCACCCTCTTTCTTTACTTTAGTCCCCACTGTCATACTTACTGTTCCCCTCTTCTCCACATTCTCACTCCCTCCCGACACATACATTCTCCCTTTGTTCAACTGTAGATTATTGATCTCCTTGCTGAACTGAGTTTTGAACTCCCCCAGCTCAAATGATTTTACCTCATCAAGTATTGCCATAGGAAGCTTCTGACGCAAGATAATGACTATCATTTCCTGCGTGGTAAGCCCTAGGGTGTCTAGCGATCGAGTATGGCACTCCATATTTGCCCTGAAGTTTGTCAACTCATCAACCTTATACTGTGGTTCTGCGAGCCCCAACAAGGCAACGACATGGGCCATCTTCAACTGCTCTCTATCCCCGTATGTGGACTCTAATAAGTGTACCGCTTCAAGATACCACCCACTACTGCAAAACCCTCTATTAAATGTAAGGCCTCTCCTTCCATTTGTCCCTTCAGATAGTGAAACTTGCGGACATTATCCAAAGAGGATTCATGAACCGTAGATCGAAATACGTCCCAGAAAGCTAACCACTCAGTCAACTTGCCCCCAAATGTAGGAAGATTGAGCTTTGGGAGGTGTACAGTATGTTTTGGGTCAGCCTTTCTATGGGCCTCATTATCGCCTCCCTTCTTACTCGCGACAGCACGCTGTAATAGGTACTTCGCTCTAAAGACAGGTTCGTCATAGAGGGCGCGATTATCACACTCTGTAACTATCTCTTCCTCCTCTGTCATGTCAGCCACAATCACCTCACTCAGAGCCGTAATACGACCGTAGGTAGCTTGGCCGTTTTCTAATCTAGCCTCCAATTCCTCTAGTTCAGCAGTAGTGATGAAAGTGTTGACGTCCACAATTAGCCTATTTAATACTCCCCGAAGTCCCGCCCTTTGATTTTTAGGGGCTTTGATCAGCACCCCACTGGACGGTGTCTCTTTATAATTTTTATTCATTTTGCATGTGAGCCTATAGGCTATGTATCTAAATGTTACGTTACAAAGACAACGGCAAATTAATAGTCGAGTTAAGAGACGCCAACCGGCGGACTTCTATGTTATGGAGAAAAAATAGTACACTAAATAGCAATACCTACTAATGGATCATATTGAACAAGAAAAAATGTTAGGTCAGGTCATATGTCACAGGAAGTCTGAAACGGAAAAGAAAATTACTGGGGAAAGATGATGGGTGGGATGCAGGACTTAGGCAGGCGCAATGATACAACCCCGGCGTCCCTCTCTAGCCAACGCTTCGTTAGCCCTACAATCTTGTCATACAGGACTTGATTGGTGTCTAAATCGAGGTGGACACCTTCCTGGTCGAGGTCCCGGATGCTGAGAGTGAGAGATAGAAAGCGGTGCCTCGTTTCTACTAACCGACACCTCAGGGCACGGTTAACAGAATTTTTTATGGCTTGATAGTCCGCCGCTGACAACCCTCGGACTCTCGTCCGGCTCTCAATTGACGACACAACCCCCGGACTCACGCTCCAGATCCAGCGCCACCTCTTTGATAGCGTCAGCTAACTCGCGGGGTACTGTACCGGGGCGTATATCATTGCCGCCAATAAACAAAAAAATCATATGAGGCCTAAACTGAACCACCTGCCCCCACTCTGGGGAGGACCTCAGGGTGTCAACGGTTGCTCCCGGTACCCCGAAGTAGGTCAGCTTGAAAGTCTTTTCCCCCTCGGACGCCCGATACGACTCAGTTCCTACGTCAGCTGCCCTTAGCCTAGTTGCATAGGAATGCCCTACTATGGCTATTCGCTGAGGTACCGGCGCCCGAGGTACAGGAAGATAGCCAAGCCCCACCCCTCCGGGGTCCTTGAATCCCTTGCTCATTGCCTAAGAAAAATCCCCTACTGGTAGCTAATTCCCGAGGTCTGGGCACCAATGTGGTAAACTATCAATGGAAGTTAAATATTACTAAGCTATAATGAATCGAAATAAAATCAATCTAAATGAAAACTACTCTATATCTAAATTGAATTCAATCTGAAACAAGCTAATTTATATCCAAAGGTCTCACATAATAAATGTATATATATAAGGGTTAATATTAGCCAGGAATTAACTCACCAATAGTTCCACGTGGCAATGAGGCAAGGGAGAACGTTTTACCCAATATGGCGGTGGACAATGGGGAACGAGACTTCGGTCCCAAGACTCGAGTCAAGTTAAAGAAAGAATAAATAATTACATGGGAATGGACATGATTATTATGCTTATCTATCAGTCAGTCATGCTGTCGATGAGAGCGTCGTGATGGTGTAGCTGAGTGTATTGCTGTATGTGTATTGTGATTAGAGGCACAAAAGCACGATCAACTGAGGGCGGAAATTTAGATGTTAACTGGTTGGTGTTCGTGAAGGCTCTGGTGTTCCTCGAAGACACACCTTGCTGCCTTGGCAAAACGCCAGGAGCCCAAATTATCGTACCGCATTTAGGTTGCTCTATACGATAAATTATATTAATATATACGATAAATTCATATATACTACATAAGACCATGGCAATATTGCTTAACCTCTCCGCGGCGCACAGGGGGTTTTCTACAGGGTAAGACTGTGCGCACCTATGATGATTTTGGGACCTATTGCCAATTTCGATAAAAAGTACATCATTATCGTATAAATACGATAGAATATGACTCTTTTGTGATCTTGTATGTCTCTGTGACATCACGATCTCTCCTACAGCACGATGTAGGACGAGTAGATCGTATATTATAAGATTGTAAATAAGTTAAGTTATAAAAGGCCTAATATGCTATTAAGCAATATTGCCATGGTCTTATGTAGTATATATGAATTTATCGTATATATTAATATAATTTATCGTATAGAGCAACCTAAATGCGGTACGATAATTTGGGCTCCTGGCGGTTTGCCAAGGCAGCAAGGTGTGCTTTTGAGGTACGCCAGAGCCTTCACGAACACCAACCAGTTAACATCTAATTTCCGCCCTCAGTTGATCGTGCTTTTGTGCCTCTAATCACAATACACATACAGCAATAACACAACTACACCATCACGACGCTCTCATCGACATCATGACTGACTGATAGATAAGCATATTATTCATGTCCATTCTCATGTAATCATTTATTCTTTCTTTAACTTGACTCGTGTCTTGGGACCGAAGTCTCGTTCCCCATTGTCCACCGCCATATTGGGTAAAACGTTCTCCCTTGCCTCATTGCCACGTGGAACTATTGGTGAGTTAATTCCTGGCTAATATTAACCCTTATAACCTTACCCTATAATTATATACATTTATTATGTGAGACCTGTGGATATAAATTAGCTTGTTTCAGATTGAATTCAATTTAGATATAGAGTATTCATTTAGATTGATTTTATTTGATTCATTATAGCTTAGTAATATTTAACTTCCAT
The DNA here is from genome assembly GCA_032716605.1 of Paralithodes platypus. NCBI lineage: Eukaryota > Metazoa > Arthropoda > Malacostraca > Decapoda > Lithodidae > Paralithodes > Paralithodes platypus. The sequence goes on from CM064521.1 coordinate 46,422,721, forward strand.
TGATAGTTTACCACATTGGTGCCCAGACCCGGGAATTAGCTACCAGTAAGGGATTTTAAGGCAATGAACAAGGGGACATATAACAGGATGCAGGAACAACTCTATGGTAAACTGGCAAGGCTAGCCAAGCGATGGTTAGAGCCGGAATGCAGGGTCACATCGTTGCACCTGCCCAAGTCCTGCTTCCCACCCATCGTCTTTCCCCAATAATTTTCTTTTCTTTTCTTCCTGTGACATATGACCTGACCTAACATTTTTTCTTGTTCAATATGATCCATTAGTAGGTATTGCTATATAGTGTACTATTTTTTCTCCATAACATAGAAGTCCGCCGGTTGGCGTCTCTTAAGTAGCCTATTATTTGGCCGTTGTTTTTGTAACGTGATATTTAGATACATAGCCTATAGGCTCGCAAGCAAAATGGATAAAAACGGTAAAGAGACACCGTCTAGTGGGGTGCTGAACAAAGCCCCTAAAAATCAAAGGGCGGGACTTCGGGGAGTAATAAATAGGCTAATAGTGGACGTCAACACTTTCATCACTACTGCTGAACTAGAGGAATTGGAGGCTAGATTAGAAAACGTACAGGTTACCCACGGTCGTATTACGGCTCTGAGTGAGGTGATTGTGGCTGCCATGACAGAGGAGGAAGAGATTGTTACAGAGTGTGATAATCGCGCCCTCTATGACGAACCTGTCTTTAGAGCGAAGTACCTATTACAGCGTGCAATCGCGAGTAAGAAGGGAGGCGATAATGAGGCCCATAGAAGGGCTGACCCAAAACATACTGTACACCTCCCAAAGCTCAATCTTCCTACATTTGGGGGCAAGTTGACTGAGTGGTTAGCTTTCTGGGACGTATTTCGATCTACGGTTCATGAATCCTCTTTGGATAATGTCCGCAAGTTTCACTATCTGAAGGGACAAATGGAAGGAGAGGCCTTACATTTAATAGAGGGTTTTGCAGTAGTAGATGGTAGTTATCTTGAAGCGGTACACTTATTAGAGTCCACATACGGGGATAGAGAGCAGTTGAAGATGGCCCATGTCGTTGCCTTGTTGGGGCTCGCAGAACCACAGTATAAGGTTGATGAGTTGACAAACTTCAGGGCAAATATGGAGTGCCATACTCGATCGCTAGATACCCTAGGGCTTACCACGCAGGAAATGATAGTCATTATCTTGCGTCAGAAGCTTCCTATGGCAATACTTGATAAGGTAAGATCATTTGAGCTGGGGGAATTCAAAACTCAGTTCAGTAAGGAGATCAATAATCTACAGTTGAACAAAGGGAGAATGTATGAGTCGGGAGGGAGTGAGAATGTGGAGAAGAGGGGAACAGTAAGCATGACAGTGGGGACTAAAGTAAAGAAAGAGGGTGTGTATAAGAAACCTGCTCAGATTCTATGTAAGCTATGTAACAACAAACATAAATGGAGTTTCTGCGTAAAATACCCAACAAATGAGACAAAACTAGCACAGGCGAAAAGATTGAAGCTATGTGTAGGTTGTCTAAGTAAAGAACATGGTAAGCAGGGACAATGTACTGCTACATACTTAAGGCCCTGTCGCCACTGCAAAGGACATCACTTTGATAAGTTGTGTCCTACAGCAGATAAAGTCAAAGACGTCAAAAATGAGGGTACTACAACTGTGGCACTAGGTAGCACGCAAGACACCACTATATTGCCCACAATACGAGTGAGGTGCATGTTCTACTTGGTGTGGATCATTATTATGAAGTAGTATACCCTGGATTTAAAAAGATGTGTGGTGTAATTTTAATCCCCACTAAATTTGGATACTGCATGAGCGGAAAGGTGCATACTACACAGTCAAAGGTCCTGGTCGACACGGTCTCGATATATAGAGTCAATGTAACCGCGGCAGAGGAGTTGGGAAGGGAGGATTCCCAACCTAGTGACCCTAAGATGGCTGCCGAGTTCGACCTGGAACGACTGTGGAGATTGGATCACATAGGCATTAATCCTATGGAGACTGATTATGACTCGGAAGTTGCGCTACAAAGGTTTGACGAGTCTGTGTGCTACTGTGCCTCAGACAAGCAATATAAAGTTAGTTTACCCTGGAAGAACAGTGAGATAAGCCTGCCTACCAACTATGGTTTGGCATTAGGTCGCTTGCGCGCATTGCAGCGGAAATTGTCTAACGAACCGAGCACGCGCCAGGCGTATGACGATGTATTTCGGAGTTATGAGGATAGGGGTTTTATTGAGAGAGTCGATGTCGAGGAACCGTGTAAGAGGGGTAGGGTTCACTATCTGGCCCATCATGGGGTAAGAAAGACAGCGTCACCACACCAATACGGGTGGTGTATGACTGTTCTGCCCACCAAGGTCAACAACCCAGTCTGAATGACTGCCTGTTGACAGGTCCGTCCATGGTGTCGGACCTGTCCCAACATCTATTGCGGTTTAGGCTGGGAAAGTACGCCTATACCAGTGACATCGAGAAAGCATTCTTGATGGTCAAGCTAAAGGAGGAAGATAGAGATGTTACCCGCTTTCTTTGGTTCGGCGACATTAGCGACTCTGAAAGTCCCATCATAATATACCGTTTTCGGGTTGTACTCTTTGGGGCCACTTGCTCGCAGTTTTTGTTAAATGCCACAATCAGAAAACATCTAGCTGACACTCATGAGGACACAAGTAAACTATCTCGCGGATTATACATTGACAATTTGCAGGGTACTAGCGATAGTCAAGATGATTTGTTGTATGCATACTGGCAAGCACGCAGATTGTTTGCGGATGCACATCTATTTCTCCGCGAGTGGGTTACTAATAGTGAAGATCTTCAGAGTTTAATACAGGTGGATGGTACGGCATCTCTTAACCAGGAAAAGTCCAGAAATTTGGGGATGATCTGGCAACCTAAACATGACATACTAACTTTTCAAACAAGGTCTTTTGCTCAGCAGACAGGAGCGCACACAAAAAGAAGTCTGTTGAGCAAAGTTGCGCAATTTTTTGATCCTTTGGGTCTAGCATTACCTGTTACCATAAGAGCTAGGATTCTAATGCAGGAAGTTTGGAGACGTAAAATAGGATGGGATGACAGTTTGCCCGAGGACCTTAATGACCAAGGGACATTGTTGTTGAATGAATATGCCATCCTATGTACTAAACCTATACCTCGTAAAGTGGCGGCGTTTGGTGACGTTACATTACACACGTTTTGCGATGCTAGCGCCACGGCATACGGGGTAGCCATATATGTTGTTACTTCATTTGGGGCACATTTAGTTACAGCCCGGGCCAAAGTAGCCCCGGTTAAGAAGGTAACTATCCCTAAAATGGAATTGACTGCCATGCTGCTATTAGCACGTCTGGTGCAACATGTACGCGCAGCATACGAGAGCGAATTAAATATTGAAATCGTTCACGTATGGTGCGATAGTCAGGTCGCACTCAACTGGATACATAGCAAGAAGTCTCTGCCAGTTTATGTGCGGAATAGGGTAGATGAGATTAGAGCCCTTTTGCCAGACGTTGCTTATCATTATGTAAATACAAAGGAAAACCCTAGTGATCTCATAACTAGGGGTATAACGGCTAGCCAGTTAATGAAGTCCGAATTGTGGTGGCATGGTCCTAAGTGGCTGCTCCATGAAAGTGAATGGACGATATGGCATGCTGTTGGTGAGGGACTTCTGCCACTGGAAACAGTGGCAGTTACAGCCCAACCAAATGAGCCACCGGGTCCTATCATAAAGTGGGCAAGATTCGGTGACTATAATAAACTAGTCAGAGTTGTAGCTTGGGTGTTGCGATATGTATCCAATCTTAAGCTTAAAGTAACGGGCCAACTCTGCAACAGGGGTCACAACATTGATGCTCGTGAATTTAAAGCAGCTGAAGTAACTTTAATCAAATGGGTTCAAGTAGAAACCTTTTCCAATGAATTAGAATCCTTGAAAAGCTCGAATAAGACATTAATGCCTATTATAGTGCGTCAACTAAGGTTGCACCTAGACAATGGCCTCATCAGGTGTGAGGGTCGCCTGAAGTGGTCGGGTGTACCAGACGGCACAAACCGACCTATATTTATGCCAACAAGACATCACGTTACTGATCTATTGATCATACGTGCACATAGGGATGTAAAACACTACGGGGTATGTCATATTATATCAAATTTACATCTCATATGGTGGATACCCAGAGTTCGACAAGTAGCTCGACGCGTAGTGAGAAAGTGTGTAATATGCCAGAGACTAAAGGGTAAACCATATGCAACTGGACCAGCTCCACCTCTACCTGAATGCCGTGTAAAGCACGTAGAACCTTTCCAAGCGATAGGATTAGATTACACAGGGGCATTGAAGATGAGGGAGCATGAGAAGGTTTATATATTATTGTTTACCTGTGCGACGTCTCGAGCGGTACACCTAGAACTATGTGATAATATGTCTAGCGAAGAATTTATGCTGGCGTTTAGACGGTCTTGTGCCCGTCGTTCATTCCCTCAACTCATTCTTAGCGACAATGCTCCCACTTATGTCCAAGCATCAAAATATCTAAAGGATATGAGTAGTGATCCTACTATCATCACTTTTTTGGGAGAGAAGAAGTGCGAATGGAGGTTCATTCCAGTTAAGGCACCTTGGTTTGGTGGCATGTGGGAACGGTGTGTCGGCATAGTAAAGTCAGGACTCAGAGCGGTTGTAGGACGTGCTCTATTAAAGAAGAGTGAGTTGACGACAGTCCTCACAGAGATAGAGGCAGTCGTGAATGATCGCCCGCTTACATACGTGTACACCGACCTGCAAGAACCACTACCATTAACGCCAGCTCACTTGCTATATGGGAAACCATTGACTGCGTTTCCATCTGATTTCCAATCCATAGTAGAGTTAGAGGATCCCTCGTTGTACTCTGAGGTAGCGGTGTCTAAGAGATACCAGTATATATCCAGGATAATCGAGGATTTTAGGAAACGGTGGATTAGTGAATATCTGCTAGCATTGAGGGAAAGGAGTGTTACTCCCTCTGGTAAACCAACGGCACCTACAGTTGGCGAAGTTGTTTTAATTAAAGAAGATAGTCCTCGTTTATACTGGAAATTAGGCCGCGTATTGGAGGTATACAAGGGGGCAGACTCTGTAGAGCGGGTGGCGCTATTAAAGACAGCCACTGGAACTACTGTTCGTCCTATCGCACGTTTGTACGCTTTGGAGCTAGATTCCGCATTGCAATCTGAGGCTCCACCTGTTATTGCTGGGTCCGAGGATTCTCGAAGGAACGACTCACCTCATACTGATGGTGATCATTCTCGGACCGGGACGCGTCCCAGACGCGCTGCTGCTGGCGCTGTCGACTTGTGGCGTCAGAAGATAGCCTCTGGGCAACTTTAGGTTTAAGGTGGGGTTCAGGTCTTTTTTGTGGGGGGAGTGTATCGTATAAATACGATAGAATATGACTCTTTTGTGATCTTGTATGTCTCTGTGACGTCACGATCTCTCCTACAGCACGATGTAGGACGAGTAGATCGTATATTATAAGATTGTAAATAAGTTAAGTTATAAAAGGCCTAATATGCTATTAAGCAATATTGCCATGGTCTTATGTAGTATATATGAATTTATCGTATATATTAATATAATTTATCGTATAGAGCAACCTAAATGCGGTACGATAATTTGGGCTCCTGGCGGTTTGCCAAGGCAGCAAGGTGTGCTTTTGAGGTACGCCAGAGCCTTCACGAACACCAACCAGTTAACATCTAATTTTCCGCCCTCAGTTGATCGTGCTTTTGTGCCTCTAATCACAATACACATACAGCAATACACACAACTACACCATCACGACGCTCTCATCGACAGCATGACTGACTGATAGATAAGCATATTATTCATGTCCATTCCCATGTAATCATTTATTCTTTCTTTAACTTGACTCGTGTCTTGGGACCGAAGTCTCGTTCCCCATTGTCCACCGCCATATTGGGTAAAACGTTCTCCCTTGCCTCATTGCCACGTGGAACTATTGGTGAGTTAATTCCTGGCTAATATTAACCCTTATAACCTTACCCTATAATTATATACATTTATTATGTGAGACCTTTGGATATAAATTAGCTTGTTTCAGATTGAATTCAATTTAGATATAGAGTATTCATTTAGATTGATTTTATTTGATTCATTATAGCTTAGTAATATTTAACTTCCATTGATAGTTTACCACAATCATCGTGTAGGGAATGTTTGCGTGCATCGGCCCATATATATTTGACCCCCCAAAAAATGTCTGGGGGGGTAGGGGAACGGTCCGTAGTTGAAAAATGTGGAGCGAATGGCACCGCGCGGCTTGATTGTCATCGAGTGGCGAGATTTCCCTGCCGAATATTTACGTGCGCAGGGGATAGAAGGAGAGGGAGGAGGGGGTGGGTTACCGCGTATTATCACGTATATGTCCTTTTTTGAGCCCTTTTAGGCTATGTAGAGTATGTATACGTGTGTAGGGCACCCATATAACAATGAATATGCCTCATAGTGACCAAAAATTGCAATATATAAGGGAATTATAAGAGAATTTTTAGGCGGGAATGAAGATGTGTTGGAGGTTTGGCGGCAATTTATGAGCTGAGAGTGTGGTTTACGCCATACATATCACGTATATCTTGTACGTAGAGCACTGTCATGCTATAATACAGACTTGTACGTATGTATACGTGCCATATATCAAAATATATACCGCATATAGACCAATTCATGCGATATTTACGCACATTATCAATGAGTTTCTATGCGTGAACCAAGGTGTGAGTGAGTTGTGCTGGGAATGAAAGGGGAGAGGGTGTGTTACGCCATAAATATCATGTAAATCTTGTATTTAGAGCACTGTCATGCTATAATACAGACTTGTACTTATGTATACGTGCCATATATCAAAATATATACCGCATATAGACCAATTCATGCGATATTTACGCACATTATCAATGAGTTTCTATGCGTGAACCAAGGTGTGAGTGAGTTGTGGTGGGAATGAAAGGGGGAGAGGGTGTGTTACGCCATAAATATCACGTAAATCTTGTATTTAGAGCACTCTCATGCTATAATAAAGACGTGTACATATGTAGGCATCCCATATAACAAGGAATATACCGCATATAGCCCAATTGATGCGATATTTACGCAAATTGTGAATGTGTTTCTAGCAGACGGAAGCCTGAAAGGGTGGGTTGGGGGTGGGTGGGTGGGAGGGAGGCATGCAGGGGTGCAGTGAGTGAGTGAGTCGTGGAGAGATGGAAGTCAGGCAGATCTCTAGATAGATAACCAGCTTTGTGATAATTGTGGAGGCGCCCCAGGCGTATTGATGTTTGGTATTTTGAACCTTATGTCTACCAGATGGCTGGTGTTCATTGCCATCAACAGGTCTACAATAACATGAGTCAGGAATGGAGAGAGAGAGAGAGAAACTGAGACATGCGTATGTCGTACGTATAAATGGACTTCAGAATTGCATTTTTATGCAAGCAGACATTGCATTTTAGACACATGTGAAGTACCACAGAAACATGTAGGCCATTGACTGTAAATAAAGTACTATATTATAGACCACCAGCGATGGTGCTGAGTCAACACAGGCAGATTGCCATTTGTGATAGAGGGCTAAATATAGACTGGTGTCTCCTTACACTTGCGAAAGGGTAGATTGCCACCAGAGAAACGTTTACTTATTTATTTCGAAGTAATATGCAATCTAAATGTATATTCGAGACCTACTGCAATTATTTGTATGACAGTCATGACTATGTATAATCCAATATACGCGCGTAGGCGAGACATAAGAAAGCTGGTTTGAGCAATTTTCGACACCCACACAGTTATTATTAATTTTTATTTACAATATTATACAATACAAATGTATTTGTGAAGAGTATTTTATCCATTATTGTATTTATACCAATTTTGTTCCCAGACAGAGCTGCTGTAGCTGGAGCATCAAGGAGCGGCAAGGGTCACCTCGTGACCGCTTGACCGTGTGAAAATGAGTGGAGTCACACTGAGAGGGGCAATTTTGCTGAGTGTTTGGGCAATTTTTGACAGAATAAAGTTATATAATTACTAATTCTTGACAGAGACAAACTTTTATAAACCTTGGCATGATATAATTGATAATCCCATCAATTTACAAACGTAAATTGGTGGGATAATTCATTTTTTTTTGTATATTGTCATTTCGATTGTAGACACGAAGTTTTGAGTGATAATTGGTATGAGCTCCTGTGGCATGGTTGGTAAGGTCGCGGACTGAAAAACTCAAAGTGTTGTAGGGTAGTGGGATCGAATCCAGGAGGGGGTTATGGGGAAGGTTTTATATTGTCTAGAACATTTTTGATACATTTTTTTTTTTACAAGATCATGCCATTGTATTCAAACAATATGAAATATTCATAGAATATATCATATTGTAAGAATACAATGACATGACCTTGTTTTTTTTTTTTTTTTTATTGTTTTTTTTTATTATCTTAGTAGGTTTGACAGGATTTATTGAAACATATTTATTTTTGTACAATTCATTTGAGGTAAGAAAATAATTATATACACATTACTTTGGCTAATAACAAACATATATATTGATATACTAAAAAAATAAGGCATATTACATGTAAATCTTTGAAACTTATAAACTAAATAATGAAACATACAATTATATAATGTAAAAGCTATATCACAGGGACATCTTTGGAACTTATACATTATATAATATATATGTTACATTATGAGGTAGCGTGATCAATTAGGTCAGGTCAGGTAAGGTAGGGCGCGAGTCCAGGGCAGGGCAGGGCAGGGGGCGAGTCCAGGGCAGGGCAGGTGGCGAGTCCAGGGCAGGGCACGGGGCGAGTCCAGGGCAGGGCAGGGCAGGGGCCGACACTCAGTAGTTCTTGAAGGTGTTGTAGTCCCTGAAGCAGTCACCCAGGCAGAGTGGAACTTTGCACTCGGCGCACATTGAGGTGACTCTTTTCGTGATATGGGGTTTCCTGACACTGGAGCTGCAGACGGTGCACCTGCGCCTGCCTGTGGCGAGTGCCAAGCATCTCAGTGTTGATGGGTGTCTTTCGACACCCAGCTGGATGCGGTCAGGAACGTGATCCCCATGCCATGCCGTACGTCTGTGAGTGGTGGTGCCATACTTTTCCAGGAGTTGGTAGGAGACGTTGTACACGAACTCCCGGAATTTCAGCTTCTGGTTTGGGGCCATATCCTTTTTCACCAACCACAAGTTGTAGGCGTTCAGCATCGTTATGTCAACTAGGTGGAGGAAGAGCTTGTGATACCACTTCACAGTCTTCCTCAGACACTCAACGCCTGACAGCTGACAGTCAGACTTGTCCACCAGGCGCATGTTTTTTGTGTAGTCCACTACCATGTCGGGCTTGTAGATTGTCTTCCTGGTTCGGTAGTGGATTTTGCCAGAATCCACCTGGGCACCTGTGTGGACGGTGGAAAGCAGGTGGACGTCTCGCTTATCCTTCCACTTCAGGGCTATCAGTTTCCCACACTTCTCGAGCTGCTTGTATTTCTGCCCCTTTCGTCGCCTTCTTCGCACATGCCTCTCGCGGTGTTCCTGGGCCAGGTCGTCTTCTGAAGGTGTGTCACTGGAGGAGGCATCTGTGAGAGGAATGACATCACCTGTGAACTTTGGCATAAAATTTCTTGTCTTTCTGACAATCCCACATGACCCCGTTTGGTTGTCATAAAGAAACTGGCAGAGAGCAGGAGAAGTATACCAGTTGTCAGTGTAGATGATGTGGCCTTTGCCCAGGTAAGGTGCCAACATTTTCCTGACGATGGCACCTGACATGCCCATAGGGTCATTGGCAGCGGCTTTCGGTACGTCAATGTCAGTTCCTGTATACACGATCATGTCAAGCACTATTCCAGTTTCACAGTCGCACAACACGAAGAGCTTGATTCCGAACCTATGCCTCTTCAAGGGGATATACTGCTTGAAAACAAGACGTCCTTTGAAGAGCACGAGCGACTCATCAATCACCAAATTGAGGAAGGGGTAAAAGTATTTCCTATACCTCTCCAACAACATGGTGAACACATCCCGAACTTTCCATATCCTGTCAATCCTGTTAGGATTTTCGTTGTCTGCAAAGTGCATAAATCTTAGCAGCAACAAAAATCTGTCACGAGTCATGAACTTATTGAAAGTTGGGGTGGCGATGAGAGGGTCGTGCTTCCAATAGTGTTGCAACACATGCTTCTTGATCAGAGGCATGAGGAACAACAAGGCAAAGAACGTCATAAATTCTTCCACAGTCATATCCACCCAGCCTCATATTCTCGCTTTTGGAGAAAGGACGTCCAATCTGCCAAACACCCACCTGCAGTAGGCGTTTGTTTGGGCAACGATGTACGTCATTACCTCCATGTCGAAAAAAGTGAGGAAGAAGTCGCTTTCGTTCGCTTGATCATCACAGGGCCAGTCGTCAGTTGTTCCTGACGTCCCAGGATTGAACTGGGGCACGTCAGGTACAAAATTGACCCCGTCAGACCAATCGAACGAAGGCAGCTCAGGGATCGGAATGTCGTCTGCGTCTGCTTCATCGTCTGAAATATCGCTTCCATGGTCGCGATACAGCACTTCATCATCATTACCCTCCTCTTCACTTGACAGACGATGCCCTTCCTCATTTTCGTCACCGACGTCGGACTCACTCCCACTGTCCACTCCCAAATCCCCCCACCCTTGGTCCCGTGCTAGGGCTTCGTCGTCGAAACCCGGGCTGCCAATGTCCTGCGAATCACCATCAAACAGCAGGGCGGCATACTTAGATGGTGTCAGAGTTTTCCGGGTCACTTTGGCACGTGCGGGAGTCTTATGGACAGGGACAGCAGAGGCGGTGGCAGGGGCGGCGGCAGGGGCGGCGGCAGCAGCGGCGGCGGCAGGAGCAGCAGTGGTGCGTGGCCTTGATGGCAAGATGATGGTGGTGCCTGTCGCCCTTCTCTCTGTTCCTTGGGCAGGGGCGGCATGGGCGGCAGGGGCAGCAGTGGTGCGTGGCCTTGATGGCAAGATGATGGTGGTGCCTGTCGCCCTTCTCTCTGTTCCTTGGGCAGGGGCGGCATGGGCGGCAGGGGCAACAGGGGCAGCAGGGCCGGCAGGGACACCAGGGCCAGCAGTCGCTTTCCCAGTCGCTTTCCCTCTCCCTTTCCCCTTCCCCTTCCCTGTTCCTTGGGCAGGGGCGGCAGGGGCGGCAGGGGCAGCAGGGGCGGCAGGGGGGGCAGGGGCAGCAGGGGCGGCAGGGGCAGCAGGGGCGGCAGGGGCAGCAGGGGCCAGGGGCGCGGCCAGGGGCGGTGGTGGTGGTGGTGGTGGTAGGGGCACTGTGGCTGGCGTACGGGTTCTCTTCCCTACGCCCGTGCCTTTCATTTTTCCTGCCCCGCAGGTAATGCAGCCCTAGGGCGGCCTCCTGCGTCGCTGGTACCGGTGGCAGGGGTGGCAGGGGTGGCAGGGGTGGCAGTGGTGGCAGTGGTGGTGGTAGTGGTTGTTGCAGTGGCCTGGGTCGTGGTGGCAGTGTCCCGAAAGACCAATGACCTCTGTGCCATTGCCCTGCTTGCACGTGTTTTTCGTGCTTTGGGTGCTGGTGCTTCGTCCTCTGAGCTGTAGGGCGTGTCGTACTGGTAGCTAGGGTCTTTGGCAGCCACCCTCTGCCTTCCACGGCGGCTAACACCACCAGAAGGAGGGCTGGTTGTGTCATCAGGGAGCGAGCGTGAGGGACGTGTGGGCTCCATGACTAGTGTGTGGTTACTGGCGCGGTGGTGCTTGCACGAGTGCGGGGCGAGCGTTTGGCGGGGTGGTATCGAGAGTTGACATGTAGTACTATACCCACACCAATTTTCAGCCGCCTGGCTATAAACGCGCGGTTTTGGTACGTGTTCAAAGTCTCTGCTCTTAAGAGTATCCCCGCAGTGCGCCGGGGGAACTCTTATGAGTCTCCCCGCAGCTCCCGGGTTAATAGCATATTAGGCCTTTTATAACTTAACTTATTTACAATCTTATAATATACGATCTACTCGTCCTACGTCGTGTTGTAGGAGAGATCGTGACGTCACAGAGACATACGAGATCACAAAAGAGTCATATTCTATCGTATTTATACGATAGGCTACGTTGTCCATGTATTGTTCTATAGTAAGGTAGTCGTAATGACTCCTCGACTCCTCGTGTATTAAAATTGTGTCATTAAGTCAAAATTGCCATCCATCAGTAATTGTTGATTTAGATCTGTATATACAAAACGGACTGCTTGTGAAAAAAGAATATAATTTAATTTCAATAAACCAAGATCTTTATATATACAGTAGGTCCAATGTGGGCATTATATGATTGATAGGTAATAATTCGTAATTTTTTTTCTGAGCTAGAAATATGGCGTCTAAATAAGTTTTATTGGCTCCTCCCCAGACAGTAGCACAATAAATAATATGAGGATAAATTAAAGCAAAATACATTTGTTTTAGTGAGTTGATGTTGAACGAATCTCTTGTTTTATAAACTAGCCTATTCCAGTAATTTTAGATATTTTCGATTTTATGTCATATATGTGTGTTTTCCAGGTCATTGCGATGTCGATTGTAACACCAAGAAATTTAGCTTCCTTAACCTGCTCAATAATGTGTTCATCGATTTTAATGACAATATTGGAAATTTTATTCGAGCTAAAATGAGTCACTAATGTTACGATCCAGGTTCTCAAAGACACAGGGCTCTTCAACATTGGACTAGATAATGGCAAAATGCAACAACGGTAACACTAGATCCAACCCCTGCCTTAAACACTGGAAAACAAAACACCATTACCGCCCTGAGTCGTGCCTGGACAACGAGGTATCCTATGACTCGGTAACTGGTGCACACACACTAGGCTGACGCTCGATGAAACAGCCTATTCTCAAACAGTAAAAGATTACTCGATTAGGTTACACAAAGAAAAGATAGTTAACGTGATTAATTAACGTTACGGTAGATACTCAAATAACTGGCACTCCTGTATTAAAGAAAGTGCAATGCTAGTCCTGCAACATCAACTGGAAACTTCTGAAATAAGTCTGATGCTGGGAAGATGTTCGTAAAGAATCTTGAACAATTATAATGCAGAATACGGGTCACAATAAATACTAGGACATATAGTAATAATAGGCAGGCGAATAATAAAGACTGCGCAAAGGTAGTAATGCTCGACAACTAAAGAAATGCTTCGTGACACAACGCAACAGCCTACTAGGGTTGTGCAACTCAACAACAACCTAGGCTCAAAAGTGCAGTGAATAATAATGTTGCATACATATAATAATGGGGGCTTATCTCTAACCAGTGTCTGCTCAGTTAATAAAGTCTAGCTGGGGTATCAAGGCAGGGCAACAATGGGTGAGCATGCGGCTCGTAGCCTAACGTTGTCCGAAGGTGGTATAATGAAGATTACGTTATATGACGGGGATGCTCTCTTGATAAATCTAGGTCTCTAGTACCTAGTTCTATCCTGGCGATCCCTCAGAAGTCAACACAAAGAGGCAGCACTATGTTGTGAGGGATAGGCTATGGCCCTCTCACACCACAGCGCTGTGCTCGCAAAGTAAACCCACCCGAAGACAACTTAGGCTCCCACAGTACCTGTCGATGTCGTGCAGGGCTTAGCTAACACTGCACATATCGGAGACAACGACACAGTAACCCTACCCCTAGTCTAGCTTTAGATAACCAAGCAGAATCACTCAACACCTTGCCAGGGAGACATATACCGGTCTACAACCTTCCCGAGAGAGGACACATACGGAAAAGTCCGTCTCTCTAACCTCAATAAAGCATAATACCTCCTTAACCTAATACATGGAAATATCTGAGAGCTTCGCGTACAATACGACTGGTCGACGGTGAACGTCTATGCTGAAAGCAGAAGGGATGATGAGTTTAATAAAGATTAGAGAATGAGAAAGGAGAAGTCGAGAGAGAGAAATAGTATGCAAAGTGGCGAGTATAGGGGACAGAATTGCAAAGGGTGTAGGCGATACGCGTGTCAGGCAAGCTCTGAGCTGCTAAAGAACACGAGGCCGCGATGGGAAGGGACTAGTTGACCACCCGGCCGCCAACGCCGTCAGCGCCCAAGCGAGCCACGTTATAGCTCACCCCGCTGCCAGGTGTACTCCCTCACCCTCTCTCGCTCGCCTCCCACACAAGCAACATTTATATTATAGCGAATATAAAATACAAGGCGCGGTCACAGACCAAAACAAAGACCATTTCTAGACTGTCTGTGGCAACACGACACTAATTAAATAAAGCAGATCATTCTAGGACAACTGTAGCCCATCCCCCCATCCTGGCGAGCGCTAGCGAGCTGCAATGCCCCACGCAACCATTCTGCTAACGCTGGGAGGCGTCACACCCCCCCCAAGATATGGGACACTCAACCATAAGCCCATATCTGAACAGGCAGAATGTCGCTAGAATCTGCCACTCCTAACCACTCTGCCACTCATGGAATGCAAGCTCAGTCTCCTAAAAAAAAATACAACAACATTTATATATAAACAAATCTTATCACCCTTCCCAAATATAATACATTAATTCATAACATCGTGCTCCCAGAGCGAGCTTTAAGAAGCACAGCCTACTGAGGGAAAATCATCTGCACTCAGTACTCAGCTACAATATTATCTTAAAATTAATTATCTAAAAGAAAGAGTTTTTATTTAATTTTTCATATTTTATTTTAATGTTGTTTTTGGCGGCTACTATAGATGTAGCCTAACTTTCTTCTAATCAAAGCCAACAACTCCTGCCCTGCGACCCTACGCTGATGCTACACACGCGAGCCAACAAGCACCAGCGCAAAAATACACCGCGAGCCAAGACAGGAGGCTATACCAACATACTGTGGTAGCCTACCCCGGATCCTCCACCCACGACAGACACTGACTGAACAGCGAGGGTTCTCCTGCAAACAAAGCCAAAACATTATCAGTGCCCTTAGCATGCCACACATCCAACTTGTGTTCCGGCAGCACAACAACACCTGACACTGATAAACTGCCCAGTTCATCGCAAGACTGGCACTTCTCTTCGCTCTTTCCGGCAACGGGGCCTGACAATAACCCTTCACTAGTTCTACCTTCGTGATGAGCGAGGCAGCCCCGAAGCGGTCTATGGTGTCGTCAACTCTGGGTAATGGATAGGCGTCTGTCAGGGATAATGCTTCCACACTCTTGCAATCAACATACACACGGACTCTGCCACCAAACTCAGGTTGCAAAGCCACTGGCAACGACCACTCACGATATACCTCATCCCTCAGACCCCCTCTCCACACGCCGTCCAGCTCCGCCTTCACAACAGGCTGTCGAGCAGGATTCACACGGTAGGGAACCAACTCGAGCCTTGCACTGTCTCCAGCCTCCATGTCGGATTCTACCCCGTACATCAGGCCTGGAGAAGCAACAAACATGCGGACGGACTGCCACAGCCTAGTAAACAACTCCTCTTGTCGCTCAGGAACAAGAGGTTGCAACTTATCTCGCAGAACAATATCCCTAGTGCCCTCCCACATCTCCTTCACCATGTGGAGAGGGTTTTATTGGCTCACCTGATGCCCGAAAACAAGCTCATTCGGACTGAAACCGAGACTCTCTCCAGGTACTTCTCTTGCCGCGAACAAAACATACGGCAGACCAAGGTCCCAATCCTTTCCGTTCACTGCGCAGTAACATCGAAGCATGGTTTTCAGCGTGGCGTGCCACCTCTCCAACATCCCTTGACTCTCCGGGTGATACGCAGAAGAGACGACAGTGCTGATGCCATGCTGTATCATAGTTTGTTTGAACAGATTAGATGTAAAATTAGAACCTTGGTCCGATTGCACCTCTTGCGGGTAACCATACCGCGAGCAATACAAGAGCAGGTTCCGGACAACAGTTTTCGCTGTGCCATTTCTCATTGGATATGCATCAGGATAACGAGTGGCCACATCCATGATAGTTAATAGAAATTTATTACCGGCACTAGTAGGGGGTAGGGGTCCGACCATATCAATGATGACCTTACTGAAGGGCGGTCCACTGACAGGAATGGGGTGCAACGGGGCTCTCGGAATTGTTTGGTTATGTTTTCCAACCCTCTGGCACGTATGACACATTGCTATCCAGGTTACCACCTGCCCCTTCAACCCCGGCCACCAAAAAAAAAATCTAAAGCCGCCACCGTTTTTCTCACCCCTAGATGTCCTGCCAGTGGTATGTCATGCGCCAACCTCAGTAGGCTATCCCTGCACTCCCGTGGCACCACCAACTGGTCCACTACTCCGGACCCCTCTTGCCAACTACGTTTAGGGTCTTGAAAACGCCTATAGAGGATGCCTTCTAAATAAAAAAAATCTTCTGGCTGTGCATCGCCGTCCTCGTCGAGCTCTACAGCTCCATTAGCACACGTTTGGAGCTCAGGGTCCTCTAGTTGCAACCGACGTATATCTGAGGGTGCCAAGCGATCTAACTGCTCCCGGAGCAATGCATGACCTTCCCCAATACTGGGCTGCTCCCTCTGTCTCTCTCGATGTACATAACGTTGCTGTCGTGGAGACTCGTCATGCCCAGCCTCGTCACTCTCGATGACAGGCCCAGGGGCTACTCCAGAATTAAGTAATGGTGCTAATACTGAATCATCCAGGAGAGCCGCCGAGTCAAAACTCTTAAAACCAACTCCAGCTTTAGCCTCCTCCTGTTGATCGTTCCTCCGCTGGTCTGAAGACGGAGGACTAGGCTGTGACACTTTAGCTGCCCGAGCTCGGGTGACAACATACGCCATGGGTTGTGTCTGGCACCGCTCGACCCACTCTTGCTCTTCCCTACTCACGTCGGCCGGCCTCTCGGCAACGACTAAGGGTAGAACCTCAGAAGCGGGCATTGCAAAGTCGTTGCCGAGAAGAAGGTCGACGCCCTCCACTGGCAGTTTCTCCACAATCCCGACATCCAATTCACGTGCCACACCATCCACCTCCAACTCCAACCGCACCAGCGGGTATGACCGAGTTGCATTAATACCCTGCACCACTACCACCAGAGCCACGTTTATAGGGTAGCCAGTCAAGTTTTTCATCAGAGTCTGGGAAGCACCTGTATCACGCAAGACCTCTACTCCATGCTTGTGCCCCGCCCACATCACGCAACCCCGCCCTCTATGGTCACAAAAAATATCCTGAGCAGGGTTCGAGCCTCCCAGGTGCTTCTGCATTGGCTGTGCCTCAGCCTCTGATGAACTGCCCCGGGCAAACTCAGATGACTTCGGAGACACACCAATGTTGCAGGCCAAAGACACAGCTGCTGTAGGTGGTTTGCTAGGACAGACTCTTGCAAAGTGCCCCTTTTTATGACAATGATAACACTCCAACTCCCCTTTGGGCTTCCCTTGGTACTGGGAAGGGCCCGGCCCCTTCTTAAATGGGACGGTGCTAGTCTTGTGGTCAGTCTTGGTATCATGGCTCTTGTACTTGTTTGCATAAGGTATATCACTGACTCGGGGGGGGTGGGGCGTCACGCCCCTTGTTACCTGCCTCACTACGCTGGGCAGACCCGCACCCACGAATTAGTGATAGCCGGAGGTCAGCCATCTCAGCTGCCTCCTGTAGAGTTTTTGGTTGCTTTTCTTTAAGGTTTAACGTCAGGTCGCCGCCCGTGCATTTGAAAAACTGCTCTAAAAGCACCAACTGTTTAATGTCGTCAAACGTAGTAGCTTTCTCCGACCTCAGCCAATTCCCAAAAGCATCGGACAGCTCCCGGGCATGCTCCAAAAAGGTGCTCTCCCGACCCTTGGTAACACCCCGGAACTTCAACCTGTACGTCTCTGGTTGTAGTTCGTATGCTCTCAGGACAGCCTCCTTGAGTTCCTCATAGATAATACAAGACTCTATAGGCAACGCATCGTAGGCTTTAAGACCCTTGCCTATTAATCTAGAGGATACAAGTGCTGCCCATTTATTCTCTGGCCACTGGTGTTCCTGGCACTTCTTCTCAAAGCGTGCGAAAAATTCTGTAACACCACTCTCATCAAACACCGGAACCAGTTTCAATAAGTGCGAGAGAGACTGCTCATGAACACGGTTACCAGCCCCAAGTCGCTGTTCTGTTGTCTCTACTCGCGACTTCTCTACGTCCATGTCGGCACAGTACCTAGTCGACTCTAAATCAGCTTGGATTTTTGCTAGCTTGGCTCTCTCTTCTATCTTGGCTAATTCTATTTGCTGCTCACCCGCCCTGATAGCCTTTCTCTCTTCGATCTTAGCTAATTCGAGCTGAAGCAATAATTCTGGAGATAACCCTTGAGGAGGTGAAGGTGCTACAATGTTTGAAATTACCGGTGGTCCCCCCAGGGGCAACCCACCCTGCCAGTCACCACCCAACTGCGGAAGCGTACCCGGGGTCGGCAAATTACTGGGATGGCTGGGAGTCGAGTGTAGGGGAAGCATGGCCGAAGGGCTCTGAGCACTCAACCCCTCTCGCTCACCAGTCACCCTGCCCAGTACACACGTTATCAAGTTATCCTTGGTCATGCTGCTAGTAACCGCATGACCGATAGCTGTGGCCAGGCATTGAAGACCGTACCGATCCATACCCTCCAACCGCTCGGCAGTAACAGGCCATTGCAAAAATATCCTAGCATCCTCCTCACAGTTCACCCGATTAACCCTTTCATCATGCTGCTGTTCCTCAGTTTCGACATTACGTACTGTGTCTCCATTCTCCTCTGACCCGGTATAAGACATGATGCTCACAAAAATTTCTCACCACAATATTCAGAAAAGAAGTACCCCAAACTCTTATGTACCAATATTCACTTGCCAAAAATGTCTGAAGACTCTCAAGTGCTATACTACTTTGCCAAAAAAAAATTAACGTGCCCACTATATTCCTCAATAAAACAAATAACCACAATAATCCTGCAATTATCTCTTAGTTCACAAGATCCTGAGCTAGGTAGCCATTTGTTACGATCCAGGTTCTCAAAGACACAGGGCTCTTCAACATTGGACTAGATAATGGCAAAATGCAACAACGGTAACACTATATCCAACCCCTGCCTTAAACACTGGAAAACAAAACACCATTACCGCCCTGAGTCGTGCCTGGACAACGAGGTATCCTATGACTCGGTAACTGGTGCACACACACTAGGCTGACGCTCGATGAAACGGCCTATTCTCAAACAGTAAAAGATTACTCGATTAGGTTACACAAAGAAAAGATAGTTAACGTGATTAATTAACGTTACGGTAGATACTCAAATAACTGGCACTCCTGTATTAAAGAAAGTGCAATGCTAGTCCTGCAACATCAACTGGAAACTTCTGAAATAAGTCTGATGCTGGGAAGATGTTCGTAAAGAATCTTGAACAATTATAATGCAGAATACGGGTCACAATAAATACTAGGACATATAGTAATAATAGGCAGGCGAATAATAAAGACTGCGCAAAGGTAGTAATGCTCGACAACTAAAGAAATGCTTCGTGACACAACGCAACAGCCTACTAGGGTTGTGCAACTCAACAACAACCTCGGCTCAAAAGTGCAGTGAATAATAATGTTGCATACATATAATAATGGGGGCTTATCTCTAACCAGTGTCTGCTCAGTTAATAAAGTCTAGCTGGGGTATCAAGGCAGGGCAACAATGGGTGAGCATGCGGCTCGTAGCCTAACGTTGTCCGAAGGTGGTATAATGAAGATTACGTTATATGACGGGGATGCTCTCTTGATAAATCTAGGTCTCTAGTACCTAGTTCTATCCTGGCGATCCCTCAGAAGTCAACACAAAGAGGCAGCACTATGTTGTGAGGGATAGGCTATGGCCCTCTCACACCACAGCGCTGTGCTCGCAAAGTAAACCCACCCGAAGACAACTTAGGCTCCCACAGTACCTGTCGATGTCGTGCAGGGCTTAGCTAACACTGCACACATCGGAGACAACGACACAGTAACCCTACCCCTAGTCTAGCTTTAGATAACCAAGCAGAATCACTCAACACCTTGCCAGGGAGACATATACCGGTCTACAACCTTCCCGAGAGAGGACACATACGGAAAAGTCCGTCTTTCTAACCTCAATAAAGCATAATACCTCCTTAACCTAATACATGGAAATATCTGAGAGCTTCGCGTACAATACGACTGGTCGACGGTGAACGTCTATGCTGAAACCAGAAGGGATGTTGAGTTTAATAAAGATTAGAGAATGAGAAAGGAGAAGTCGAGAGAGAGAAATAGTATGTAAAGTGGCGAGTATGGGGGACAGAATTGCAAAGGGTGTCGGCGATATGCGTGTCAGGCAAGCTCTGAGCTGGTAAAGAACACGAGGCCACGATGGGAAGGGACTAGTTGACCACCCGGCCGCCAACTCCGTCAGCGCCCAAGCGAGCTGCGTCATAGCTCACCCCGCTGCCAGGTGTACTCCCTCACCCTCTCTCGCTCGCCTCCCACACAAGCAACATTTATATTATAGCGAATATAAAATACAAGGCGCGGTCACAGACCAAAACAAAGACCATTTCTAGACTGTCTGTGGCAACACGACACTAATTAAATAAAGCAGATCATTCTAGGACAACTGTAGCCCATCCTCCCATCCTGGCGAGCGCTAGCGAGCTGCAATGCCCCACGCAACCATTCTGCTAACGCCGGGAGGCGTCACACTAATTAATGAGTTTTACCAAGATTGAGCGTTAAACTGTTTGCTTAAATCCAATTAGAAACTTTGCTAATTTCTTCATTCATTTGGTTTGATAATTCAAGAATATTATTACCCTGTAGATAAATATTGGTATCATCGGCATAAAGTAGAAATTTTATTTTAGTGCTTGAATTTATAATATAATTAATAAACAAATTAAACAACACCGGACCAAGTACCGAACCCAGTGGGACACCATACTTCATATTCCTGTATTCGGAACAAGTGTTATTGAAAAATACAAATTGTTTACGGTTACTTAAATAACTCTTAAACCAGTTAAGGGGTGGGCCTCGTATTCTGTAATTCTCTAGTTTTTTAATTAAAATATTATGGGGTATGGTGTCAAAGGCGTTTGATAGATCACAAAAGACAGTCAATTGGTATGATTTTGTGTCTAAAACCTTGTACATTTCTTTAGAGAGCTGGTAAATGGCACACTCAGTTGATGACCTGGGACGAAAACCAAACTGATATTTCGTTAGGAGAGCATTGGTTTTTAAATATTGTGTTAGCCTGGAGCAGAAAACTTTTTCAAATATTTTGCTAAATATTGTGAGTAGGGAAATTGGCCTATAGTTTTGGGGGTTGGATCTGTCACCTTTTTTAAAAATTGGAATTACTTTAGCTATTTGTAGGTAATTAGGAAATATACCTGATTTGAAGGATCTGTTAATTATGTGTTTAAGGAAAGGAACAATTTCGTGTATACATTCCTTAACAATGGGAACAGGTATGTCATCATAACCACATGAAGAGTTTTTTAAATTAGTAATGACCGAGTGGAGTTCCTTCTCCGAAACTGGAGCTAACCTGAACGAAAAATTCACTGGGTCAGAAAGGTATTTTTCAAAGTATGAAGGGTCTGTCCTAATATTAATGCTCAGGTTTTCTTCTACCGAACTGAAGTATTCATTGAATCCTTCAGCGATCTGCTTCGGTTCTGTTGTTGGAGTACCGTTAAATATCATATGTTGCGGGGGATCATCTCGTTTGTTTCTGTTTAATATTGTATTAATACAGTTCCAGGTTTTCCTCATGTTTCCAGAATATTCAGTTAACTTAGATTTAGAGGAAAGGCCACGAATGATACAGAAATTAATAGTAAGAGTAGAAGGTGGTGGTCCAGGGCATTTTGGCAAGTCATTACCAAGGGACAGACTGATGGGGGCATTTCTGTAACGTTTCAGCAATAGCTCTTGCCATGTTCACAATAGATCGGTAATTATAGGGGGGTCCTGGGATCACGCGTCAGGCGCTAGATTTGCACATGTGGGCGGGGCTAGTCGGCAATCTGCGTTCGTGGTTGGCTGGCCGCAGCTAGCCGCGCGCTTTGTCTGTTGATTGGCTGTTTGGGCTCGGGGGCATCAGAAAGTGGGCGTTGGCTGGGGTTGGTACCTTTTGCGGGATCATAATATTATTACAGACACCACGACGGAAATGACGCCGCCAATGATACCACCCCCAGCCAACGCCCACTTTCTGATGACCCCGAGCCCCAACAGACGAAGCGCGCGGAATTGTGTTTATATATTTGGCTCTTAGTTTCTCCCCGTCAGAAGAATTCACAAAAACTAGAAGAATTCATAAAAACTTGTTTTTGTCTAGCATAACAATTACTATTTATTATCAATATAATTATAATTGCTGTAAATACTAATTAAAATAAATACTACTATTACTGCTACAACAATTACAACCCTAATAATACAATAATATAATAAACTAACTAAACAAGTAAACAAGTCCTATGAATGTATTTATATAGGCTACTCAGGCACATACCCCACAGCTAGGGGTGGCCGACTCGAGACAGAGTCCGAATGGGGACAACACAACACAACACAAAAACAAAACAAAAAATCTGGCACACATCTAGGTCGCCCAGGAGAAGACCCAGAGGCCCAGGTTCAAGTTTGGGGTCCCCAGCTAAAACACCCAAGTCCCAGACCTCCTGGAGAGGCTTGGTCTCAGCAGGCAGACACGCAGCGGAGCTTTACCACCACAATGCCAGCTCTAAATTTCAGGCATGGCCCTTCACAAGGTAGACCGGTTCCCTGGGCCAGGCACCTGACGGAGTATTATCTAGTCTAAATGGCACCTGGCCCCCTCTGCCTACGACCGCATTATCACTCATCTATTCACAAGCATTCACCATTCATTCATATTCATTACCTTTTCTACAGTCATCTCTCTACCTTCCAACGCCTATATTACACCATCTCTCCATCTTATCTGAGGTCTTCCTCTCCCTCTACTTCCCTTGTATCTGACTCATATACTCTCTTTGTAAGACTTTCATCTCCCATTCGCTCAGCAAGTCCATACCAGCTCAGCACCCTTTTGTTCACTCTGGCCGATAAGGGTTCTTGCTGTCCCACTTTCCTACGTACATCTTCATTTTTCAGTCTGTCTCTATGCACCACTCTACACAATACTCCTCAAGCAATATATCTCCATCACATCCAACTTTCTTTTCTCTTGTGCCTTCAGAGACCATGTCTCAGTCCCATACATCACTGTTGGTTCAACTATCCCTTGATACATTGCACTTTGATTCCGAGATTTCTCACCTTCCACGTACTTCACATTGCTCCAGAAACTTTCCTTCCTTCACATATTGTATGTCTTAACCCGATCTCCACACCTGCGTCCCTGCTTATCACTCCTCCTAGCCATTTAAAACACTCCCCTTGTTCCAATATTTCCCCATCCAACCGTACAAACAAATTAAAGGTCAGTAATACATGGCGCCAAAATTCGTAAACATATGTCCACGCATGTTGGCTGAAAACCTGTGACCTGGATTCCCTCCACCAATCAGCCGTGTACTGTATATTACCAGTTCTAGGCCAGAGAGTCCTTCGGCAATTACGAGGATGATTGCAATTTTACCTGTGATGTAGTTTTAGTTACTATATGAAAAATTGGTGCGGAGGATTAAATATAATTAGCATGGATCAGAAATGAGTGTATTTGAAATAAACATTTGTACATGTTACACACACACACACACATACTTTACATATATATATACATATATATACAGTATATATACAGTATATATATATATATATATATATATATATATATATATATATATATATATATATATATATATATATATATATATATATATATATATACTGTATGTATATATACATATATATATATATATATATATATATATATATATATATATATATATATATATATGTATATATATATATATATATATATATATAGCTCACAAATACATGTGAGCAACTAAATGTTCTTATACTTTCAGTTAGGCTCGAACCACCGACAGTCAGGACGATTGTACATGATTTGACCGACTCTACCACGGCGTGATAACCTATTATGTTCCTGTTTATATTAACCCTTGTTTAGCGGGGCCGGACTTAAGTCCGTATCTAAAAATCTGGACTATGTGGCGGGGCCTGACTTAAGTCTGTGTGCAATTTTGGCGCAATATTGGCTCTGAGAGAGAGACGAGCGACGGGAGGAGCGTAGGTTGCCTCATGACCGCTCGCCACAACTGCCATGGGCCTACTGACATCTACTCCACATACATCCACCCTCCCTCCCTCGCTACACATGTAATTATGTAACGAAATGACCGTATTTTAGCGATTTTGCCCTTCGGTTGCACGATCGTTGCAAGACAACCAGTGATCGTTGAAGGATGGTTCAGGTGCCATTGGAAAGCTCAATTAACGCCCATTCAGGGATACATAATTGTATTACGCTCTGGCTCTTGTTTATGCATGAAAAAGAGCAGAGAAACAAGTCCATTTATGGTAAAAAAAAAAACGCTGGGCGGCACGGTGAAATATACTCCACCACCCGCTCTCATTGTGTTAAGAAGGGAAATCCTTCTTAGAGGATGTAATTTAATTCATTCACAAATCGTAGGATCCATATTCTAGGATAGCAATACATTGATTTTTACAAGTACAAGCCCGAGTTGCATGGGGGTACTTATGATAATCCCTGTATGGTGTCCTGGAATATTGATCCTAGGGCTTGAGTATGAATTGAAATACATTTTCCATGTAGAATATTCCTTCTCCTTCAAATAAATAGGAAAGGGCTATAAGTATCCTGAATCACGCCGTGGTAGAGAAGCTTGGAAATACGTCCTGACTGTCGGTGGTTCGAGCCCAGTTGCATAAAGAAAATAAGAAAAGAAAACAAATAATACTGCGTGAGGTAGCTTGTAATAATCCCAGTATGATGTCCTGGAATATGGATCGTACAACTTGTGTACGAATTGATATATATTTTCCAAGTAGGATTTCCCTTCTTAATATAAATTGGAAAGGTGTAGTGGATTAAAGCATCGATACTCGTCCTGACTTTCGGTGGTTTGAGTATACTGTGCATCAAAATTTAGACTTCAGACATCTGTGGATGTGGATCTTTAACTATGATATCCCTGCCGATATACAGCGGTCAAAACTATAGGTTTGAGTCCCGGAGGGAAGAATGAAAACCTAATATTTAGTAGTGGCCCCGAAATAATTGACGATATGCCTATTAGTATGATAGTCTTCTTTCAAGTACCCACGGTCAGCGTGTTTGAAAACCCCGCCGCAGGGAGAAAGAGTCCTCATCATAAGTGTAACGCTAATTCTCTTATGGAATCGTCTTTATGATTGGGTACTTACTACGAAAAAACTTTGTAAAAAACAAAAAAATTAAATTAACTTAAATATTGTTATATTAAGGCTTTCCATCACGTGGATGTCTTATGTGGATTCTAGCCCAGACGCTGCTCCAAGCGACGCCATACTTCCTTCAATGCCATATCAAGACTAAACTTAAGACATCACATGAATGGGAAGGGGATGGAAGGGAGGGCCCTACATCGTCAATGATTTCGGGGCCACTACTAAATATTAGGTTTTCATTCTTCCCTCCGGGACTCAAACCTCTACTTTATTAGTGGCCCCTCCATCATTGACGATATGCCTGATATCTCAAGACTGGAGGGGGACATTCGTGACAATATCAAACCACTAACAAATACCTATAGGCAGAGAAAAATAATCATATAACAAATTAAATGTTTATTGCTTACATACAATACAATATAAAAAATGGGAAAGAAAGCAGTGCGTTACTTCAAAGAAAGTCTGCTTACAATGACCATTCAGGTACATTAGAGAGAATATCACATCGAGATTCACTAGGTTTGATGTTCAAGGCACATAAATTATATGAATATGTTTTATGTCCTTAAAATAACTTTGTACATAGTATAAAGTTTGTACATTTTCATTTACTATCTTCTAGATACAACTCTGATAGTTATCTTATATATAAAAAAATAAAATGTTCTTGAGCTGTAGAACCAGCTCGACTTATTAAGTATCACAGTTCGTGATCTTATCACATAGTCCGGCGGAGGGTCTAGATGTCTTAAGCTCTCCAGTACCCCCTCCCCTTTCTTTTCACTTAAAATAAAAAAATAGCACATAGACTTACTAGACCCGCTGACGCAAGGCCACACAGATAATTTTTGGTTTATCTAGGGCCACAGACAGGTACCGAGTTAATTTAAGAAAGTATGGTTGGAAGCCCACAATTTGGTATTAGCAATATCCTCTATTGAATAGTTGTGTAAAAACCGCAAAGAGACTGCCCATTTCCTGATGTCATGAGCTCGGCCCACTACTCCAGGGTTACTTTCCCTGATTACATCTACGAGTAAGGAATCCAGTTTTCTCCTCGTGATGCGCGTACCTGTATTATTGACCTATAGGGCTCCCTGTTGTTGAGCTTGTTACACCCACATAAACTTGATTAGAGCCTGCACCGGGCATAAATAATTATGTGTATGTCCCCTTTTGGGAGCCGGGATTGTAAATTCCGAGAACACATGCTCGTTATGCTCATTCTTTGCCACGAACGTGGGAGATGGAGCAATTTTCACATGTTCATTTAATCTACTAAACCTGAGGCAATTAGGTTCGTTGCTCATCGCCGCCAGCTCTGACATCCTGTTTCCTGTAGCCAAGGCCATAAGGAACACAGCCTTCTTTAAGAATGAGTCAAAATCCGGTGCAAGACTAAAGTTGCGCGAATGAAGCAAGGATAAGGCTTTGTCCAGTGACCAGGTAGGCATGAGGTGGGCGAAGCTTGAAACACGCCCTCATTAACCCTTTCTCCTCCGCCTGTGGTATGGATAGAGCAGTGAGGTCATAAAAGGGAGTTCTAATGACAGACAGATGATTTTTTAGTGTAACTACAGAAAAGCGCTGCTGGTCAAACAAATAATTCAAGTTCTTAAAAACCAGAGCTACTGATGAGTCTGTTTGCACCGTTTCCACTATCCAGGTTGTGAAAGTTTTCCAATGTGGCTGGTATTGCCTCCTGGTAGACATAGTATACTGATTGAGTAATTTATTTGTGACACTTTCCCCATACGGAGTTAACCATTTAGCCTTCTGAATGTCCAAAAGGCAAAAGTCAGCGAGGTCACTAGGTTGCCAATTGTCTCCAAGTGGAAGTACGAGACCGAGAGCGACACCGGGTTCTCGCACCACATTTTCAACTGGTGGTACCATGTCTGAACCGGCCATAGAGGCGCGATCATTGAGACTAGGCCTCGGTAACCCTGTAGTTTGTGAACTACTTGACACATGAATGAAGCGTCGGGAGGCGGAAAAAGATAAATGGAACTCCACTTGTTCCAGTCCTCCGTCAATGCGTCTGGACCCCCCGCCGAAGTTATTACCCGGCGGGTTAGGTAGAGAGGGAGTCTGTGGTTCCCCTCGGATGCGAATAGGTCCACTTGTGGACGGTAAGGCTCTGCAATCATCATGTTGAAGACGTTTTGCTTGATAGCCCATTCTACTGTGTTGCTCTGTCGCCGGGACAGTGCGTCTGCCCAGATGTTCGCAACGCCTGGGAGATAAAAAGCGTGGAGATGAATGCTCAGCTTTTCGGTCAGAGCAAAAATCTTCTCTGACAACTCTAGCAACTTCCTAGACCTCGTTGACCTTTGCTTTTGAATGCAGTGTACCGCATTCAAATTGTCCATCCGAAACGCCACTGATTTCCCCCGCAATGAGGAGCCTGAGCCTGAAGGAAAAATAAAGGGACTAACAGTTCCTGCGCGTTGATATGATAATTCTCGGTTTGGGACCAAAGCCCTTGCCCTTGGTGGCCTAGGCTTGAATGATAACCCCAGCCTATTGTCCCCGAAGCATTTGTGTCTACCCATACCGTAGGTGGGGGAGAAACCCACGTCATTGTTGAGTGCAATATCTCTCTCTTTGCCCAGACCGACAGTAAGTTGTGAATTAAGGGAGGAATTTTCCACAATTTTCCCGCCGGCAATAGCGGGAAATATTTGTTGCCTTCCAAGATTAATCTCTTTACTTTCAACCGGCCCAACTGTACAGTTAGTTGGATCCAGTTGAGAGAACCGACCAGAGACTCCCAGATCCTCCACGTCGTGTTCAGACTGTGGAGAAACACAAATAATTTCTTTCTAAATCTGTTGCGGTTGTCCACACTCTGACTGAGAGTAAGATTGGCTGTGTCCCAGACCAGCCCTATCTACTGAATCGCCCATGTGGGAACAAGATGCGACTTTGCCAAGTTGACCTTGAACCCTAGGGATTGTACATGATTGATAACGAGATTGACATGGGTTCTGCATAAACTCTCTAACTCCGCCACTACCAGCCAATCGTCCAGGTACCACAACACCTTGATCCCCTGACTTAACATTGGCATGAGGGCCTGCCGGACTAATTTTGTGAAAATTCTCGTTGCCAGGTTCAAACCGATTCGGTTCAAACCGGTTCGGTTCAAACCGGTTCGGTTCAAACCGAATGGCATTCTTTGAAAGACATAAGTCTCTTGCCTGATCCTCAAGGCGAGGAATTTTTGGAACCGTTTGTTGATGGGGACATTCCAGTAGGCGTCTGTCAGGTTTAACGAGCACATTCACCCTAGTGGTGGAAGGGTTAGCCTGATGTGATTCACAGTGAGCATCCTGAAGGGTACATTGTGAATATATTCGTTCAAACGCGAGATATCTACCACTGGTCGCATTTAAACACTGTCCCTCTTTGGCACTAGAAAAAGTCTGGACGTGAATACAGGTCAAGTTGGATCGACTGGGACAATGACATGCTTGGTGATCATTTCCTGGACTCCACCTCTAAAGAAACATGATTGACTTTGTGAGTCTGACGTAAACGAGGTCGCCGGAGCCACCGCCAGGTGTTCCCTTTGCTTACCACTGTCCTTGCCCAAGTTCGCCGGGGCCAGGCCCGGTGACACACCCGGATAGACCCAGTGGATTGACTGGGTTTGTCCGGTGGCACTACCCTCGGATCCAACTCGCCCTCGATAGTCCCTGGGAGAGAGAGAGTTTGACTGACTATTTTTTTGCTAGTGGTGGGGTAGGTATGGACGGTTGGCTGGTTTTAGCTGGTACCGTTCCCTGTCCTGACTTATATCTGTTATATCTGTTATAGAAATCGCCACCTGTAAGTGGCACCGATTAGCGTGTCGCCCATCGGTAATTTGTGTAGAGTATTTTCCCCTAGATAGGTTACCCGCCAAGGCTATCGAGTCCCATCCACCCGGATGTTGTGGCCTATTCTTGTGATGCCACTTACCTGAGTGCTTACCCTGTTTAGGCTTGTGCTGGGTACCTCCTTGTGCTGGGGGAGACATGGGGCCCTGAAAGGGCTGCTTAGCACCAGAAGGATGAGACTTACCTCCACCTTTAGGCTTGGAGTAAGGTTTCTTGAAGTTCTAATTTTTAGCTTGGGAGGTACCCGGCTGCAAGTTGTCAACCATATTATAAACCGCCCTCCACGTGTCAAGGCTGAGCAAAGACGCAGTTAAAACTGGGGAAAAAGTTGCCCGGCGACCAATGTCTTCCGGTAACTTCTTAACCATGTACACTCTTAAGTCTTGGCGTGCCCAGACAGCCTCCAACATGGCTATCCAGATGTCGCCCACAGATTGGATGGAATTCTGTAACGGAAGTCTTCTAGATAGTTCAGTGGCCTTCCGTACATTTTGATCAGAAATAGCGGCTATGGTCCTCGTGAGGGACTGGGCTATCTGGCGGCTCAAAAAAAATTGGGAAAATAGTCTGAAAGCTTTCTTTCTCAATTTGAAATCTCTGTCTGAGTGTGCAGGAGGGGGAGTTGAGAAGGGTTCCTGTAAGTCATAGAGAGACAATTTGGGAGCCGACAAAATATAAAAAAGACCTGGGAACACCCTTCTGGCTTTATTGATGGGCATGGAAAACCATAGATGGTTATCTTGTGGAATTTGGTGGGAGGATTTTGAAGTGATATTGGTCGCAAACTGTTGAGCTTCCGCCTCCCAGTCCACCCACGGGCCAACATCTACCTGCCCCACCTGCAGAACTGGGTTATGAGACTGGTCTAGGGCTGGAGTTGTATCCAACCCCGGCGTTAGCGCGCTGAGCGATTTTATATCGTTCACGCCGTCAGACTTCGTCCAATCCGCAAAAGGTTGTGCAGATTAGGCGGGAGGATATGCCGGAGTAGAAGAGTATACAAAGAATTTAGGAGAATACACATTTGGAATGGCTTTGATAGTGACGTCTAATACTTGCCCATGTGAATCTTTGGCCCTTAGTTTCTTACTCTTACTAACTTCAATCACCCACTCACTAGGCACTGGGATCTCCCACGATACTGTTGTCTGTGCTAAGCTTGGGTTCTTAGCAATAGCCGGAATCCACGAGCAGTCGGGACCATATAAAAGAGGCATAGGGCCTTTTCTATGTGGGGTTTTATCTAGAGGGGGAGGGGTAACATCCGTGATAACGCGAACATTTGTAGTGGTCAAGGAGGCGGGCACTATAGTGCCACTTGCCGTAGTGTTCAATGGGAATACATTACTTTGAGGGAGTGATCTATTAGGGACAAGTCTGGAAGGTTCTAGGGCCGCTCAGCCGACCCTATCGGGGGAGCACCCGGCGGAGCTATGGGAGTATCTTGAGCCTTTGGTACATTGTAATGGCGCATAACTTTATGCAAAATATAATCTAAAACATCAGTAGTTATATATTTACTATGTGACTCCTAAGACTCTGACCCCACTTCCGAACCATCCTCTGTGTGTGTTGGTTGAGCCGAAGATAGTTCTACCACTTCCAGCTTTTCCTGTACCTCTAACGGTTCTGGCTGTTGTTGCTGCGGATCTGACCGTGGTGTAAAGGCCGGCCAATTTAAATCCGACACTGAGGAAGGGATAATTTCAATATCCTCCATGTCTCTGACACTGTCTTGGAACCGCACATTGTTCTCCATTATTAACCCTCTCCGACATGTGACCCGATTTTGAGTCTATTGGGATACTTTAAAGCCTTTGTTTCCATCAGGGGTATTTAGAAACTTTTAGTTTAGTTACTTCAACCTCTGCAGTTGTCTTTGAGTTAGCTGTGGGCAGAAAACTAATTTTGGAGAGGTAATTATAAGAGTGAGATAACTCTATTTCTTATTGCTAATCTGGCAACCTCTGCATCATATGTGCGTGAAAGGGTTAAGGGTTCTGATTGTCTCCACACACTTAGACCCTGATTGGGAGGTTGAGAATCAGATCACTTGACTACCCTGTGAACTAATAAGTTCCTGATGTCTGCCTGATGTATAGCCCCGATACTGTTCAGCTGACACTCTTTGTGACACTATTGGGGGCCTACTGACAGGCAAGTTCAATTTTTGGTATTGCAAATTGTACGTCCTGATTCACACTTAATGATTTCCTAGATTCCTCCCTGGGAGTTGACTCAGTCCCCTCCGTCCCCACCTCTGAGCTGCCAGATTGGACGTTAGGCACGGAGGAGCTGGGGATGAAGGGAAATGGCCGCAGCTCCGGCGTTAGCCGTTGCCGCGACTGCTCCTCCTCCTTGCGGGAACTTTTATGTCCCTTCTCTGATTTTCTATGGCTAGATGTCGCCTCGTCATCTTTGCGCCTCTTGTGAGATCTTGAAGACTCTACTGAAGATTGTCTAGATTGCCTGATGGGGGTCCTCGACCGGGACCTTGAGCGGTCACTCGGCGAAGGTGAACGGCCCCTCTTATGGCGGCCAGGGGGGGGTTGCCTTGCTAGAATCACTGCTCTCATCACTACTCACTAGCGCTTTTGATAGAAGTATAGTTTTGGTTTTAGATTTAGTTGATTTAGACGGCGTTAACTTCAGCACTGGTGACTTGATAACCAAGTGCTCCCAAAGTGCCTCATCGTCACAGTGTAGGGACTTATGAGCAATGTCTTTCGTGTAGGCATTAAACAATTTTTTTTATTTCCTTGAGTGCTACAAGACATGAATGATCTTTCTTACCAAACAAATTTGAACGAAGTTCGGAACAAATGGCGCACTTTTTGGATACCCAAATGCCTCGTGATCTATCGAGGCATTTTACACATTTGATACAAAGTTTGTGTGCAAACACAGGTATAAGAGAGCAAGTAGGCATAGCACAGAGAACAACTGGAGGCATGATGGAGCTAAACCCCCACCGACCCCCCAACCCCCGCCGGGATCGGCCCCTTCCCCTGCCGACCTGTGCCGCTACAGATGTGCCGCGATCTGGAAATAGAAAATTTCCAGGAATCAATGCTCATAAGAATAAACCGAGAGGTACACACATCATTACTCTCACAAATACGCCGGAAAGTTAGCTGTAGATCAACCGCTACTCTAACCTTCCGCTGTACTTGTCTGCAACAAAACCGTTAAAGGTTTCGTCGTCTTTAGAACTGCTTACCTGTGACAAAGTGTCACTGGCCCGTAATAACCTTAAAAGCACACTAACCCTTAGTCTAAAAGACCGGAAGGATAGTAATCACTGGACTGTTTCGCCGGGCGTGTATAAGTCTGGTCATGCCGCGTGAGGCTCTTGGTCTGGGCGAGTTGACTCGGCCGGGCCGAAATTCCCTTGAGAATCCGCATTTCCGCCGGGAATAGTGGTACAGCACACCACTCTAGGTAATTTGGCTAGTTCCTTTCTCGCCTGCGAGGCGAGTCTCCAGCATCGATACACAGAAAGATCGCCGGAGGAAAAAAACAAACTTTTGAAGGATACTGACTTATATGAGAAAGTCAGAAACCCTCAAAACCCCACCAAATAGACAGGACGTCTCCTGCCACTTTGTTATCATGTAAAATACCCCACATGACAACAATATACACATCTTAGGGCTAAAATAGTAAACTTAAGCAATAATTCATAGCCCTAGCCAACTAAGAATACCCCTAGCGAGGCTGGCCACGAGGCTCATAGTCATTAATATAATGAATCTCTTAGTCTTACCTCTGAAGAAGCAGCGATTAGCGGAGAAAACCCCTCGGCCTAGGAGAAAAGCAAAACACGGACCCTGGAAAGTTCCACACTACGTGTGACAACTCTTAGACCAGAGCGTCTTCTAAAAAAAATAATAAAATGCAACTGCCTCATAGCGATGGCCTGAAGCATTATTCTGCGGAAAGATAGCCTCCTAACTAATAGTTAAGTAGCAAACACTAAGGCGCAGAACAAAAACAAGAACACAACATGAACGCGCGGGCCCTTTGGGGGATACAAGGCGCCTGTACAATAGTACCCTATTTTAACACTTTCCTGTGGGCACACCAATGGGGCTGCCTGATCTAGCTAGTCTAAACCTATTCTAGTTCAACTCGGATAGATACAAATGAGCAAAAGACTCACTAGATTTGAGTGAACGAAGAATAAGCCGAGCACAGGCAGACACGTCTGGACACAGTGGACGCAGGAAGAGGAAGGAAGTATGGCGTCGCTTGGAGCAGCGTCTGGGCTAGAATCCACATAAGACATCCACGTGATGGAAAGCCTTAATATAACAATATTTAAGTTAATTTTTATTTTTTATTTTTTACGAAGTTTTTTCGTAGTGAGTACCCAATCATAAAGACGATTCCATAAGAGAATAATAATTTATAGCGTTACACTTATGATGAGGACTCTTTCTCCCTGCGGCGGGGTTTTCAAACACGCTGACTGCGGGTGCTTGAAAGAGGACTATTATACTAATAAGCATATTGTCAATGATGGAGGGGCCACTAATAAATACGTAGCGATTATAAAGCTATCATAGTATCACTTTCACTCATATACATGTCAACTCTATCCTAAAATCAACCTATAATTATACATTTTACATGTATGTGATCATGTCGGTGACAAAGTCAGCAATATGATTAAATAATCAAATACATTGGGTATGTCTGTATATTTTTATTGCCATTAGTACACTCATAAATAGTTAATTTTGCAAACACAAAATTGGTCCTCTAACCGTTAAAATTGTTACCGAGTGTAAATCGAGTTGAATTGTCAAATTCTTATCCTTTGTGTACAATAAATATACTATTTATGCTCAATAAAATGGGTATTTAATTATAGTATAAATTAAGTATTTTTATTGTGTGCAAACATGGATAATACCTCGCTCTAATTGGTTATTCTGGCTATAATTAGGCGATTTTATTCAACTTAGCCTCGAACTTGAAGGAGCTAGAGATTTAGTTGACATCG
The DNA here is from genome assembly GCA_032716605.1 of Paralithodes platypus. NCBI lineage: Eukaryota > Metazoa > Arthropoda > Malacostraca > Decapoda > Lithodidae > Paralithodes > Paralithodes platypus. Next base: position 46,457,045 of record CM064521.1, read on the forward strand.
TTTGTAAACCTAAGATTCCTATAGAGCTTTCCTAAACTGCATACATTCGTCTAATGATAATAGAGTGTAATAATACGTGATCAGATACTGAAAGGGTTAACAGCATACACTTACAATATTTCCCCTTGCTCCCCTCACAGATCTCCAAGTACTAACTCAAATTTGTAAACAGCCTCACCTCAGTATCGGTGTTGCTATATTTACCTTTACAAACAATGGTATCCTGGCTTTTCAGAATAATAAAACATGTAATAATATTTATCGATACACATGTGCAGGCATGCATGTGGATGAGGATATTCAGTAGATGCAGATACGGATTCGGACGTTACTTTTATCATAAAAAAAAAAAAAAAAAAAAAATATATATATATATATATATATATATACTGGTATATATATATATATATATATATATATATATATTTATATATATATATATACATATATAGAGATATATAATTATACAGATTATATATATATATATATATATATATAAATATATATATATATACATATATATATATATATATATATATATATATATATATATATATATATATATACTAGATGTATATACATAATATACTTATACATATATGCTTCTACCCATCCCATCACGGCGTGAGTAAGAAGAGTTAACCATTTCCTTGACCATGGACTCTCGTCCTGACTCTCTGTGGTTCGAATTTCAGTGACAGTAAACACATTTATACATGAAAATACATGTATTTGTATGATATATTTCATAAATATATACTTGAGAAGTGCGTGCAGAGTTATATGGAGGGATAGACAGATGAATGAGGAAGTACGAGAGAGGTGTGGTGTGGATGTAGATGTACTGGAAAGTGTGAAGAGGAACACCTTGAGATGGTTCAGCCATGTGGAACGTATGGGAAGCAAGAGAATTACTAAGAGAGTCCACGAGAGTGAGGTGGAAGGACAGAGAGGGAGAAGTAAACCGAATAAGAGGTGGAAGAATGGAGTGAAGAAGTATATGAGTGAAGGCGGTGCTGGATGGGAGGAGGGGCGTCGACTGACTGGAGACAGAGGTGCATGGGGCCATTTCGTGTTTTTGTTTGTTTTCCTTTTATTCGAGCTTTGTCTCGAATCAGCCACTCCAGCTATGGGGTATGTGCCTGAATATATACATGCATACATGTATATATACATACAATGTTATCCCATACATATCATAGATGATAGGGTAGTGAGTGATGTTGTTGGGAGCATATTATATTGGGCAGTGAAACAAAATGATAAGAAATTAAGTCTACCATATGTACAATACCCCATATTGCCTGGAATCCCTTAAGGGGAGGTTTTTGTTCTTTCTGGAACCCTTCTACCTCTTGTTTAGCCCCATCAGATTTTAAGACGTTTGCCCCATTAGTTTGGGGATTACTAAGACCTTTTGCATTTTATTTTGGTCAATTTTAATATTGTTCGTGCAATTTAGGTGTTGATTTTTTCCTGGAGAGCAAGAGCGAGAATGTAATTTCGGAGGAACTGGGCTTTGGCCGGGACATTTTTCTACCGAAAACATTTACAGATATTTGTATAAACCTTAATAGAGGTCCAGGAAGCAAACTAACCCCCCTCCCCTTAAAAACACATTCTTATTCATCAACTACTCTAACCAGCTACTTGAACTCCTTTAGCTTGAGGGATATTTATCATATTTATTTTGGATAACAGTAAATTATCTTACTAAACTTAGGAAGGACCTCTAGGAATACAAAGGGTAAGACTAAACTCCATTAATTCTCTGACTCCAACACGTTCTCCCTAAGTTGCAAAAATCATCAAATGGTAAACATAAAATGAATACAGAGTAGTAACAGTGAAGGGGTTAATCCTGCACTACCTTCGATGAACTCCATGGCATTCACTCAACTCATTTCACGCTCACCTTATATTTCCTCAACTTGTCTTGATGGTTCACTTTTTGGGCAATTTTTGCATGTATTCATTATTTTTCTAGTTTCCTCCCTAGACCTCCATCAAATTTAAATACAAATTCATTAGATCCCCCTTCTAGATTAATTTGTACATTTTTCGGTAGAAAAATGTCCCGGCCCCAGGCCGGTTCTTCCAACATTACAGGTTCACTATCGTTCGCCAGGGAAAAAATCGACACCTAAATAGCAAAATAGCACGAAAGGTCTAAATATTGACGAAGAAATGGGGCGAAAGGTCTTAACATCGACAACCTAATGGGGCAAACATCTTAACATCTGAAAACTAATGGGGCTAAACATGAGGGAGAAAGTGGTCTAGAAAACCGGGCCCCCCCCCCCCCCCTCCTAAGGGGAGGTTTGATTTTACTAGACCCCCTTATTCCCTCATGCTTAGCCACGTTAGTTTTGAGATTTTAAGACGTTTGTTCCATTAGTTTTGCGAATTTAAGGCCTTTTGTGCCATTTAGGTGCATATTTCTTTTTTCCTGGCGAGCGATAACGAGCTTGTCATTTAGGAGGAACAGGCTTATGTCCGGGACATTTAGGAGGAACAGGCTTATGTCCGGGACATTTTTCTACCGAAAATATGTACACAATTATTATCTCTAAGGGGGTCTTGGGGGTATTTTGATATTTTGATATATACACGTATATTGATGGAGGTCCTGGAAGGAAACTAAAGACAATTATAAATATATAAATAGATGAACAAATAAATACGAATCTCCCCTGAAGACGGCTTCTGTCCCCTCGCTAACTTCCCACAAATCCTTTAACCAACTCCTTTGAGCTCACCCTTCCTCCAGTTAACTCAAGGATATGCCCTATCTTAGTTTCACATTTACCTTCTTCTATCCCGAATTCAATAAACAACATCTCCAACCTCAATATTTTGTATCCAGTATTTTACCCATGCTTCATAAAAACAACAAATAAAATAAATACACTAAAGCATCTGAAGACAAACGTTTCACACATCTCTCTCATGGTTTCGCAATTACCTATTTACTATAATTCAAACCACTATCCCTTTCAACTCGCTGTAAGCATTTCAACAAATTACTTCATCAACTCCCTTATACTCTGCAATCTCGCTCTCTTCGCCGCAATGTTGCATCTCTCTCGCTATTCTATCGCTACTACAATAATCAGTGCTCCTCAGAGTTCTCTCAGTGTATACCACCTCCTCTACGTAGGGTACATAGTACTCGTCTTGCAACACAATCCCACCCCTACTCTGTACAACACACCAACTCAAGAGGTAAACGATACTCCCAATCTTTCTTCTATTCAACAGCTGAGCTCTGGAACTCTCTCCCTGAATCCATCTTTCCCTCATCCTATGACTTAAATTGTTTCAAACTCTGTGTGTCCAGACATTTTGGCCCGAACATTTCTTGATTTTGGCCCGTCACTCTTTCAACTCTGGGGGAGGCACTCGTGACAGGCCGTTTTGCCTTTTGTCTCCCTCATCCACATAGAAAAAACAAAATAAAACAAAACTTACTCTTCAATATCTGATCTACATCAGATGTATTCTCCTCACTCCATATTTGCATTTTCATTCGTGTAATCCAAAAAGACAATACCATTACATATCACCCGCCACTCCCACCAATAAACAGCAAGCCACTAACTCCCATCAATACATAATCTAGTCTGGACTCTCTCTCTCTCTCTCTCTCCCCCCCCTCTCTCTCTCTCTCTCTCTCTCTCTCTCTCTCTCTCTCTCCCTCTCTCTCTCTCTCTCTCTCTCTCTCTCTCTCTCTCTCTCTCTCAACAACTATCTCTCTCTCTCTCTCTCTCTCTCTCTCTCTCTCTCTCTCTCTCTCTCTCTCTCTCTCTCTCTCTCTCTCTCTCTCTCTCTCTCTCTTTCGTAAGTAACTGTTTTTCGATAAGGAGGATGTGTGTGTTTGGGTGTCGGGAGTGATGGTGGTAAGAGGGGAGGTAAGGGGAGTGATAAGAGGAGAGAGTGTAAAATATACACAAAAACAAGTGAGAGCCGATATACTTAACCTTACGAGGGTGATTGCAGAAAATCTAACTAGTTTATGTAAAAGTGAGACAGGATAGTATTTTACAAAGGGAATCTATTCATTTGGAAATGTAATTATTAGCGGTTAAGTGTTGGGTAAATATTTAGTGAGAGAGTTATCCCTATCCGCAATGGCGGACATCAGAGGTGCAATAGATCAGTGTTGCACATACAATGTGGATGCTAGTACCTGATCAGTATGATCGAGGTGATTGCATTGGTTACAGACTTTAAATTACACAGTTATTCCAACAGTACAATGACATTCTACATGTACCCTCACAGATTATTCACAACAATGGGTGGTTGAGCAGTAACAACCCACCCCCAAAAGCTAGATATTATAATCAATCGAATTGCTTCGATGGAGGAGATTCATTCGTATCCACCCCTCGTAGATCAGGGGCTCTAGTAATAGATAGATAGATAGACTATTGAACGCTTAGACAGTACAGGATCAATTATATTACTAAGTAGTCCACTCCATAAGTTTACCACTCGATTGTAAAGGAAATGCTGTGCCTCATGTGAGTGAACCGGATAAAACCATTTCTTCTACTGTAATTTGAAAGATCAATTGTAAAGTATTTGCTGACATTCATTGCGTCAAGACCTTTAACAATTTTGAATATTAGAGATATATCATCTCTTGCACTAAAGATTTAACTCTTATAGACGTTCCCCAAATAATTTCTTAAGACACGATCAAATGTTTTCTCCAGATCCAGAAATGTGATGGTTGGTCTGTCACTCCACTCCCATTTTTGTTTTTTCCAGTAGACTTCCAAATGTTTGGAATACAAATCATACTGGATAAAGCCTGTGAGTGGAGTGGCACAGAAACCAACTCATTTCTCGACCTGGAGAAAACATTTGTTTGTTTCCCAAGAAATAATTTGTGGAATGCCTTGGAAGAATCTCAGTATATACAATACCTGAACATTTATTGAGAGCCATCAAAAGTATTTACGCTCCATGCCAAGTTACTGTGAAGGTCAGTAACGAAATATATGAATGGTTTGAGGTCGGATGTGGAGTGAGGCAGGGCAGCGTGCTATCTCCTCTTCATTTAATAATATCCATGGACTCACTAATGAAAATTGAGTAACGAGAAGGAAACAATAATGAGCGCTGGCATCGGGAAGAGATATGCAACAGGTACTAAGCCTGCGCAAACATGTAAGAATTGGTATGAAATTAAATATGGACAAATGTTGAGGTCATGACTGTTGCTAGACAAAAACACAGAACAAGCATAGTATGAATAGAAAACTAAATTTGATATAAACAGATATATGGAAGTTAGTTTCAATTGTGAAGATAAAATGGAAAGGGAGATAGACAACATAATAAGACAATATAGTACAGAGGTTAACAATCTATATTCCTTATTGGAATAAACAGTATCCCAATGAGAGGGAAAACATTACTGTATTCAAGTATATTTAAGCCAATTTTAACATATGGGTGTGAGACAAAAAAACAGAAAGTAAGGAGTAAGCTGCAGAGATGAGAGTTTTGAAAGTAATTTATGGAATGACTCGACCGGACAGAATTAGAAATTAAGTCATGAGAAGAGAACTCAATGTCACGTCAGTGTTAAATTACATACAGGAAGGACAACTATGATGACAGAGAAACATGAAGTGGATGGACAAAGGGAGATTGTCTAAAAGAATATAATTGGGTACCAGATGGTAGAAGGTCCGTCAGACGACCCAGGATGAGATGGAGGGAATGTGTGGATAAGGCTACAGAGGTTACCAAGCAGGAAGTTGAAGAGGAGTAATCTTATCTCAACCATCAGGATTTGTACCTTCATTTGAGGCTTGGTGATTGACATCCTTGTGAATCTACCAAGGAGGAGGGTGAGAAGGTGAGAGAGAGACATTTTTACTATGGCTTGTTACTTAGTTGAGATGAAATAGGTGTCATGCGTAGGTTCTTCAATACACTGGTGAAGCTTAGATTGTTTATAATTTATACTTCTTAAACAATGGGCATGCAATTTTGATAAATACATTCAGACTATAGCTCCACCATAGGTCCCCGAAAATGGCTCCGACCACACTTCTGAGTTGGCTAGGTAGCAGCGAGGGTGAATGAGCACACCGAATTGGAGTTGGTAGTGGTGTTCCTTCTTGGTGTGCTTTCAATGTGCCAGATGAAGATAATGTAGAATTCTAGGCACTGTGTAGTCCTCCTCTAGGTTGTCCGACTGGGTGTTGGTGGTGGTGATATCTGTAGGCTGTCAGGCACATCATGCAACCTCTCACTTGTCTGATGCATTTCTTATAACACTTTATTTGTGTGGTGCATTTATTGTGACACCCCACTTGTATGTTGCACTTCTTGTGAAACCCCTCTTGTTTGAGACACTTCTTGTGATCTCCCACTTATCTGGTGCAATTCTTGTGACACCCTGCGGCTGGATACATTGTGGTGCACTGCATGTGACAACAGCACAGTTAGGATGACAGGGGCTCACTGGAACTGAGCAAGAAGGAGCACGGCAAGCCATTGTTGTCCCGGGCATCTTTGTGCATATGGGTCCCATGGTGGAGATTGGTGTTGGCTATCAATCTCCTCTATATTAATAGCCAGTGCTACCTTCTGTTCTTCCTTTTCCATGAACCTGTGGCTTTCTTTGATGTCGCTGACTGTTCCTATCTGTTGATGCGTGTTTGGGCTTATCAAAATGAGGCATAACACTAGGAAACATAGTTGATACTCTGCACTGTATTCTCACCAGTTTGTTTATATCCTTTTGATATTATGGACACCAAAATTGTGCACAGTATTCCAAATGAGGGAACCAATAAATATTATGAAGTGAGAATAACGTCTCTGGATTTGAATTAGAATATTCTTCAAATTAAGCCAATATATATATATTATATACGATATTCTAAATGGATTGTACATTTGTCTATGGTCATTGTTTCCAGTAAAAGGCGCGCTCACAGATTCAAAAATTGTGTTAGAGTCATAGGATAAACGGCATGGAATGAGACGTACTCAGTTATCGCGCCCAATCTAAGGGTTCCAGTTGCTACCAAGGCAATCTAAGGTCGACAGGTAGAAACAATAAGGAATTTATATGACTCTGATGGACCCTGGCAGAATTATGGACGGTATAGCTTCTGGGAACGCGCCTATATACTGTACATATGAAAGAGAGAGAGTAAGTGAAAAGAGGACAGAGGGTGTTGGAGAGGGGAGGGAATTACAGTATACACAGGAAGGAAATGGAAGAAGATAGGTAAGAGAGGAGGAAGGGAGATTATACTGAAGAGAGGAGAGGGAAGGGAAAGAGTAACAAGGAATAGTTAGTATCTCAAAGACTCATTACAGAATGTGAAAAATACTATATACTGGTATTCTTTTCTTGAACTGCTCTATTGAAGAGCTGTTTATAACTTCTGAGGATAGTTTGTTCCAGGTAGAACAGATTATACATGTGAAATTTTTTCCACAAATACTAGTGCTGAACCTTTTCAGTTATAACTTTCAGCCATGGTTGCGTGTTGTATTCAATTGGAGGCTAAGCATTTTGTTATAGTCCACATTGTCAAACCCATTAACCCACTGGATACCAGGGACACATTACGTGCATCGGCAATGTATGTAACGCTAAACCCTAGCGCTGCATAGGGTGCGTCGAGGTTAATTACTCCGGTCCTATGGCACCTAGAGGGCTGAGATTTGTATGGGAACTGCGTAAGTATCTCACGCAACAATGCCGATGGTTGAACACTCTCAAAGTCAAGCCGCTTGCGCGTGAGCATGCAAAAACCTGTTTTTGCATGTTTTTGCCTACCCCTTTCCCCTCTTGTAATTCCGACTTTCGGGTGCCCCGTAGGACCCCTTAATGACTTAGGGAATCGGTTTTTGTGGTTTTTCCTTTATTTCTAACCCATTCCTGGTGTTTTCTGGAGAAAACAAATTACAATCTGCTGGTCCTGGGGTGTACATTTATTATTAATTAGCTGGTGCTCAGTGGGTTAAGTATTCTAAGAAATTCAATGAGCTGATCTAGTACTATGTGTGTTTCAACGGAAAGAGATCAAGAGCTTTCAACCGGTCCTCAGAGCTCATTCTTCTAATTAATGGAATAAGCTTTATAGCCCTAGCTTGTACTCTTTCCAGTCGCTCTATATCTTTCTTGAGTACTGGAGACCAGAATTAAACACCATACTCCAGGAGAACCCGTATCAGAGCATTGTAAAGTGCATGGACTATTTCCTTTCTTCTATATTTAAATTGCCTCTTAATATAGCCAAATAATTTCTGAGCTTTCTTCTCTACTTTAGTGCAGTGCTTCGAAGACTTTAGGTCACTTATAGTCGTTACCCCCAATTTATTTTCCAAGTCAGTCACTTCCAGACGTATTCCCAATAGCGAATAGCCTGACTTAGGGTTTGCTTGGCCGATATACATCACTTTGTACTTTTCGAAGTTCAGTGGCATCTGCCATGTCTCAGATCATTCACCCAGTCTGTTAAGGTCCATCCTAAGCTCTTCAACCCCTTTAGAGTCCATTCACATTCACTCAAAGCTTTATATCATCTGCAAACTTGGAGATCACACTCAACAGACCAATATCGATGTCATTGATGTTCATGGTAAACTGAAGTGGGAAAAGGACAGATCCCTGTGGAATTCCAGAAGTGACTGGAGTCCACTCAGAAGAAATACCATTGATTACCACACGTTGCTGTTTACCTGTTATCCAGCTTTCTATCCAATTTGTGGCTTCTGTATTGATACCTAGCGCACTCACTTTTGACATTAGCCTGCAACGAGACACTTTGTCAAAAGCTTTTTGAAAATCTAAGTAAAAGTTATCTGTGGCTCTACTCACTCAGTATTTTGTGGACAAATTCCAGCAAATTAATAAGACATGATCGGTGCTGCCTGAATCCATGTTGAGAATCTGTAATTAAGTTGTGGATTTCCAGGCAGTCAACTGTGTTGTCTACTAGAATTTCTTCAAAAAGTTTCACTATGATAAAGTCAACTAATTGATCGATAATTCTTGGGACACTTATGATCCCCTTTCTTAAAGATCGGGGTCACATTGGCCAGTTTCCAGTCTTCTGGGACCTCTCCAGTTTCTAGTGATTTATTGGAGATTTCTGCCAAGATATATGCGATTTAATCTCGCAATTCTTGTACTACTCGGAAAAGCAAGCCATATGGGCCAGCCGATTTGAACCTATTTAGCTTATCCATTCTGTTTTCTACTTTCTCTGGGATACACCTGATGCTGCTAAGAACTTCATCCTTATGCCCTGTTAGATCTTTCAGAGGTCCAATGCTACTTTTGAATGGCTTCCTGCTGTTCACATAGCTGAAGAACTCTTTAGAACTCTCTTTGCAGCGGGCTGAAACCCTGAGTTCTTCATTCCGCTTTGCTTCCTTTATAACAAATTTCGCTAAATCCATTTGGTTCTGAATTCATTTGGCCTTTCTAATTGCTGAAGCTATGTCACTTGTGAACAAGTTTGGTTGAACTGAGCCTGATATGGTAAGTTTAGTGGGAACGAATGCAGCTTGTCGATCCATAAACTTATGTTTTAATGAACACCAAATGTCAGTAACATCCTCACTCTTAAGTCTGATTTGGGAGAAGCTTCCTCGAAGGCCTTCAAAATTTGTTCGACGGAAATATGAGAGAGAGAGAGTGTGTGTATGTGAGAGTGAGTGAAAGTGAGAGAGAATGAGAGTGAGTGTGTGTGTGAGAGAGAGTGTGTGTGTGAAAGAGAGGAGAGGAGAGATAATAACAGGAAGGAAATGGGAGAAAAGAGGGGAAATGGAGAAGATGGGTAGGAGAGGGGAAGGGGAGAGCAGTACAGCGAGAGAAAGGGACATACAGTATGTCATCCAACTATTTGTGGGCTTGCCTCTACATTGTACGTATTATGTGTTCAAGTGTAAACAAAGTGGCAAACATAAAACAGTAATAATCGGTTTATCTCTTCAAATGAGTACACGTAAATAGCTTTAAACACTTATTGTGTGTGTTGTTCTTTTGAACGCTCAATGTTTGCAGCACACAAAACAACTTCGGGTGTCTCATATTACTACCATTAATTCAATACCGATTTAATGAAAATAACTTCTACTTGATCTGTTGGAAATTATCAAGACAATAATAACTGTCTTGTTGGGAATACGTTTGTGTTATAATTAAAAGGCAAATGGTGTTTGAAAGAGTGATCCAGAGTCTGTTGAAGGGTGATAGAGAAGAAGGGGTATGACGCAAGAAATAAAGAAGATAATGAAAAGGCAGAAGACGGTAAAGATAAGGGAAGGGGTACGAATGAGTACAAAGGAAAACAAGCAACAACAGGTCATGCGACCCCTCGAGGTTACTTGCCCTCCACTGCTGTTCCAAGTGTTGCAACAGTATTTCGGAAAGATGTGAGAAGGAAGTGCTGCCCTGGGGATTAGTTCATGGCAGGGGAAATTATAATAAGATCTATTAGGTTATTGAACAAACACTACAAAAGAAAATATATATTCAATTACAAATGGAGTCAACCTTGGGTTCAGAGCAAGGTGCTTGTCTAGGCGAACTTTGAAGGAATCAACGGTGTTGCAGTCTATGACATCTCGGGGAAGTCAATTCGACAAGTTGACGACTCGATTGAAGAAGAAATTCTTGGATTCATTAGAGTTGAATGATTTACCAATGATTTTGCAGCCATTTCCCTGTGTGTAGTTTGATCGGTCAATCGTAAAATATTAATTACAGTTCATGTTGTCGATGCCTTTAATGATCTTGAAAACTTGAAGAAAGTCACCTCTCAATCTGCGCTTGGTTAATAAATATAAATTTAGTTCTTTAAGACGTTCCTCATATGGTTTGTTCCGAAGACAGGGTATCATCTTGGTAACTCTACGTAGAACTTGTTCCAATTTGTCTATATCTTTTTTATAGTAAGGACACCAGAACTGAACCCAGTATTCCAAAAGTGGGCGGACTAATGAATTGTAAAGGGTGAGGATAATGTCTTTTGATTTATGTTCAAATGATCTACCTATGAAACCTATAATTTTGTTTGCCTTTTTAACATCTTCAACACAATGTTGACTTGGATTTAAGTTACTGGATATTGTTACTCCTAAATCGGTTTCTCTGTCTACCCTCTTTAGCTGGGTGACATTCATCAAGTAGTCTGCTTTTTAATTGCGGTATCCGATGTGAAGCACTTTACACTTATCTTTATTGAAGCGCATTTGCCAGATTCTGGCCCATTGTGAAAGCTTGTTTAGATTGTTTTGCATATCTTCAACATGTTCATTTGTCAGTACGGTATTTGCGATTTTTGTGTCATCTGCAAACTTTGAGATTGTACAGGTGAGACCCTCATCTATGTCGTTAATGTAAATTAGGAAAAAGACTGGCCCCAGCACTGATCCTTGAGGTACACCACTAGTTACATTGGTCCACGTTGATGCTTCCCTATTAATAACTACTCTTTGTTTCCTTTCACTAAGCCAATTTTCTATCCACTGTAGAACGCCACCTTGTATTCCATGTGCTTTTTATTTCATCACTAACCGTCTGTGTGGAACTTTATTAAAGGCTTTCTGGAAATCAAAGTATATAATATTTATAGCTTTACTTTCGTCATATAGATTTAGGATGTCATGGAAGAAGTCTAAAAGGTTTGTTAAGCAGGAATGTTTTTTTGCGAAAAACGTGTCTTTTAGTACAGGTATATTATTTTCCTCCAAGTGATTAACGAGTCTGTTTCTTATTTTTGTTTCTAGTATTTTGCATACTACTAAGGTCAAGCTGATTGGACGATAATTGCTAGACAAAGATTGCCACTTTTTTTTAAATTGGTGTTACGCTCGCAAGCTTCCACTCATCAGGTATTTCGCCGGTTTCCAAGGATTTTGTTGAAGATCAGCGTCGGGTGTTTGGAGAGCTCGCATTTAGCATCTTTAAGAACTCTTGGAGAAATCGTATCGGGTCCAGGTGATTTGCTCTCATTGAGGTTATCTAAACATCTCAGTACCTCTGCCTCAGTAATGCTGATATTTCTAAGAACTTCCAAATTATTTGTCTGTACTGGTGGTACTGTAGGGATGTCACTTACGTCTTCTGATGTAAAGACTGATGCAAAGAAGTTATTGAGAGTATTACTCATCTTGGCATCTTCTATCTATCTATCTATTGTCCGACGCCGTGATCCCCGAAGGGGTGGCTACGAACGAACCGCCTCCATGCACCTCTGTCCCCAGTCAGTCGACACCCCTCCCCCCAACCAGCACCGCCTTCGTTCATATACTTCCTCACTCCATCCTTCCACCTCTCCTTCGGTCTACCTCTCCCTCTCTGTCCCTCCACCTCGCTCTCGTACACCCTCTTAGTCATTCTCTCGCTTTGGCATCTTCATTGGTAAAATCTCCATTTTCATCTACGAAAGGCCCAATCGTTGAAGTCACCACTTTCTTCTCCCTGATGTAACTGTAGAATTCTTTTGGGTTAGTCTTGCTTTGATTCGCAACATGTAACTCCAAAATGTTTTTACTTTGTTTAACCCACTGAGCCCCAGCTAGTTATAAATAAATGTACCACCAGGGACCGGCAGGATTTGATTTTTTTTTTATTCCAGAAACAATAGCGAATGGGTTAGGAATGAAGGAAAAACCACAAAAAAAAAATCAAAAAGGTCAAAAATTGGTCCTACGGAGCCCACGAAAACGGATTTTAGAAGAGTAAAAAATTAAAGGCAAAAACACCCATAAACCATGTTTTTGTGCGCTCACGCGCACGCGGTTGGTCTTTGAGAGTTTTCAACCATCGCCTAGGTTGCGTGGGATACTTACACAGGTCCCATACAAATCTGAGCCCTCTAGGTGCCATAGGACCGGAGTAATTTGGATCGGAGTACCAGTGACGACACGTTGTCGTCGCTGGGGTTTAGCGTTACATACATTGCCGACGACACGTTGTCGTCGCTGGGGTTCAGTGGGTTAATTAACCTTTTGGATTTATGTCATAGATCTCTGAAGTCCTGTCTATTTTCATTGTTATCGTAGGTTTGTAATCTCTCATGAGCATTCTTTTTAGCGAGTAGACATTCAGTTATTTCTCTATTCCACCATTTAGGTTTGTTATTATGTATAGATCTTCTGGTTTTGCACTCGTGTACTGCGTTTATGTAAATTTCTGTGAAAATTTTCCATGATTGGTATATTTCATTATTGTTTAGAAAACTCCAATTGGATTCTTTAAATTTTGATCTGAGTTTATGGAAATTTGTTCGCTTGAAATTTGGAACTTTCTCATTGTTGGTATTGAGTTTATTGCTATTAAATTTTATACTGAATGTGATCGTATGGTGGTCACTATTGCAGAATTTATCACCAACAGTCACGTTATCAATCAAGTCTTCTTTTCTTGCAAGTACAAGGTCAAGAACATTATTACCGCGGGTTGGGGATTGAGCAAATTGATGAAGGGAGCTTTCTTGTAGGTTGGCATACAGATCGTGTCCGTAGTGTGAAGTAAGAGTGTCGCTGCATTTGGTCACTGGTAAATTAAAGTCGCCAAAAATTATAGTATTGCGTATGTTACTTATTTCTCTGCAATTTGCTCATAAATTTCTTGGTCGGTTTGCACTGATTTTGCTGGGGGCCTGTATATTAATGCTAGGATTATTTTTGTTCCTCTATTTTTTTTATTAGCACGTAAGATGAATCAATATTTACTATTTGAGGTTTTGGCAAGAGAATTGGGCTAAGACTTTCTTTGATGCAAAATATAACGGCGCCTCCATTTTTATTTACTCTGCTTTTCTCAAATATTACATAACTGGGAAGTGAAAACTCTGCTAAAAAGTCTCTGTCTTTCGTACTTAGCCAAGATTCTGTTATGCCAATTACATCAACATTTTCTGTAAACACGAGTTCCTCTAGTTCTGAAAATTGATTGCGTATACTTCGAGCGTTCATGTAGAAGACCTTTAGATATGTGTTTCTTGATATAATTTGATGCTCGCCACATGTATTTGATGATTTTGCATGTCTTGGGTTTGTATTTCTTCTGAGATTTAAAAGGGGAGGCTTGACCCCTCCGCTGAGCCCAGAGATCAAAATTTATAATTTTTGTGTTCTTGTTCTATAATGCTTCTTTCAACATAGGAGAATAGCATAGGAAGGAACAAAAAAACATATCGCATCCATAACCCCCCGGGCCGGGGGTTCGACCTCTACCCCCGAAAAACTATAAACAAATGTTTCAGCCACCCAATTTTTTTTTTTTGTGTCTGTAGCCTAAAGGGCTGCTGTAAGCAATAGAAATGATTATATAAAGGCATAAACACCCATATGACATCCCTAGGGCCCCCCCAAGGGGGCACCAATATCATGGATTTGGGTAAAAAAATCTCTCATAAAATCTGTGAAGCATGCCCCTGACGAACATTTTGTTTAGTTGGTCATTAAACTCGATCTTCTATGTGCGCACTATGGTAGAAAATGGAAGGTAAGGAGGACTAACTATTTTATCTGCCCCAAAAATAATTTTGACTGATGAAAATCTATGAATGTCAGTAGTTTGCTATCATTTTTTGGCACTTATGAGTGCCACTATATTTTTATGTATTGCTCAAATGCATTCCCCTTCTAAATAGAGTACATAGGGGTACATAGGAACGCCTGTACGTTTAAATAATTGCCGTTTTGCCGAAAATATCCGAGTTTTGACCATTTTGGAGTCAAATCAGCTGTAACCCAAAAATAATTATGTAATATATTTTTTTCAGCACCTTCTATTATTCAATAGGGGTTTATTTAAATGCTACGTTGTAGGGGATGCTTGTACGCTATGCCATGCAAAAAGTGCGCAAAATTTGAACAAGTTTGAGTGATTAGATTATTTTACGATAGTGCAATGAAATGTTTGCGCTCGCGAGCGCGCGCACATAGAGAGTTGATTTTTTCAGCGAGTCTTAGTATTTCCATTTGTAATAAGATTGTATAATGCCAGAGACACAATCTCTTATACAGGCTGACTTGGGGGTGTAAGGGTCAGCCTCTTCTTATTAAGTTGACCTTCCATTCTGATGACTGTTGGCCCCGTTTTTTTAATGAAGGTTCTTTACGGCATCATTCAGCAGACGACCAAACCGGGCAGCTCCTACCGGGTTTAGGTGGACACCGTCTCTTGAGAACAAATGTTGATCGTGGTAGAAATTATCCCAAGTGTTGATGAAGCCGATGTTCTCTTCCCTGCAGATGTTGGCGAGTTGACGATTTATGTTCGTGGCTGTGGACCAGAAGATATTTTTTGCGTTAATCCGGGGAATGATGCTTGAGATGATGATCCTACTAGATTTTTCCTGGTACGTCTTGATAAGCTGCTTGTTCAAGAGTTCCTCTGATCGTGTGCGCTGGACGTCATTTGATCTGACATGTATGACATAGGTAGTGTTTGTCAGGGCCAGCCTGGTCACCTCGTCCACAGCAGCAACGACGTCGTCGACGCTGCCACCCGGGATACAGAATCGTTTTCTGGTCCTGGGTGACCAGGCGCAGAACTCCTTGAGCTGGCCGCGTACCATGGAGTCCCCCACAATCCGTACTTCCTCCGTTTCTTCTTCATCGGTAGCGAGAATTTGGTAAAGGTTTTGACACATTGTTATAGGGATAACCTTCTTGATAGCAGTACCTGGGCGTACACTATTTCTTATGAGCGGAAAATTATCTTCATCAGGAACGAGGGTTGGGGTATTGTCAGAGGTCTGGGTGTTGGTTGAGGTCTGAGGTGGCGCTACATCCGACCTTGGCAATTCTGAATCCCTGTGTCTTGTTGCTGGCAGGTAGGCTTCATTTCCGACGTTTGCACTCAGGAACTCTTCAAGGGTATTAACTCTGCGAGTTAACACATAAATTAATTGGAGAGTCTTTCCTAGCTTCTCCTCTTGTTCTGCCCGCTGGACACAGAACCTGCAGTTCGTCGCGTTCTCATTCTCGAAAATTGTCGTACCGAAGCGTCCGTTGCACGACCCGTAGTCACGTAGATTGGGCATCTTGCTGTGGACTTCGCAGTGACGGTTAAGGCAAAAATAAATTTTGGAGTGCTTGGAAATAAGCTACCAGGGGTACTAGCCCAGTCAAAAATAAAGATTCTGGAAGAAAATAAAACAAAAATAGGCTACTAGCCTAGTCAAAGACAAAAATTATGGAATGCGTGGCAAAAGTACACAAGGAGATAGCCTACTCAAAAACAGAAAAAGATAATTCCGTAAACCGCAGGAATAACTGCAAGGGTTCAGAATAGGCGACCAGGTGTCATATGCAGGAATTGGCCGACTGATGCAGCTAGGTCACAAAAGCAAAAATTCCGAAATACACAGAAATTGGCCTAGTCACGAAAACAATATTGCTGGAGTGTTAATTAAACAACTTGGCCGACTGACGTAGCCTAGTCAGAAAAAAAAATACAAAATCACACACACACAAAATAAAAAACAAATGGAATACGCAGAAAATGGCTGACTGACAAAGCCTAGTCACAAAAACAGAAATTCCCGAATACGAAGATAGCTTTTTCACAGAAACAAAAAATCAGGACTGCAGTACACATAAATAGGCTAATGTATCATGCAACTACTTACACCAGATTGGCTGGCTATAGACGATTTGATTGGGATTAGGAAGGACCTGTGGGACTAAAAGGTTTAGGTATATATCTGCGTGTCCTTCCTAGGCTGAATAAAATAACCTAATGATTGCTAGAATATAATTTTGTAATCACGTCATCGAGCTGAAAAGGTTAAGCAGTAAGGACGGAAAAGGAGAAAAGGCGAGAGGAGAAAGACAAGAGGGTAGCAAAGAGAGGAAATGAAGGTAAGTGGAAGGAAGACAATAGTTAAGAGATGAGTGATAGTGAATGAAAGAATGTGGATAATAAGAACATAGACGAACACAAGGAGTGAGAAGAGAAATAGAGGGCAAAACAAATATGCTGATAAAGATAAGACGTAGCATATAAAAACGAAGGGAACATGGAAAGCGGAAGAGGTGAAGAGATGATATTGAAGGAAAGAAGGAAATGTGGTGGATAGGAAAGTGTTATGCCGGGATATAATATTTATATCTCGTTATCAAGTCTGCACTAAAATCCAGGTATGGACTTATAGACTAAATTTCCTCAACAGGAACACATCTAACACGTTCTTAATCACAGAAATAGGTATTCAATCAGGTGCTACAAAACTCAATGATAACACGCAGGTAATTGTACACATATAATTTATTCAATAACAAAACGGTTGATGTATTTATTGTCTCTGATCATATACTCCTGATCTCTCAATACGTTGCATAATTATTTCAGTGTTGAGATCACGGCTGTATTGAGCACGATAAGGACTGAGGGTTAACTTCACTATTATAAGGAACAGGAAGTAACACAGGGAATGCATAAATATTCAGTCTCGAATCAAGAACACGAATTATAACCTATTGTGGTAATAAGGTAATAGGAAATATACAATTAATTATAAAGAACACGTAACTTATAGAGTCAACCCTTGTAATATTGATAATAATATATATGTGAGTCGAGTGTCTAACGTATTCTTATTCATTAGAACATAAGTTTCCCCGGGTAGAAGAGAATTAGGCGAGTTGAGATTTCAAACACGTACAGGAACTGTTGGTTCGAGTAACGCTCACGGGGGCGTGAGGGGCGCTCGTGGGCAGGTAAATCAGCCCGGGTAGGGGTGGCTAATGACCAGGTCAACAGCTCAGGTCATTCTAGTTACTGCGGTCTTGGGAATTTTTATTTACTATTAATGCGACTATGAACTTGGAAGAAGAAGTTGAAATTACGGGGAATTATATGCGTAATTAATTTTACAATTCAACTTGTTATTAACTTACTCTTGATAAAAATATGATCTGATCGTATGTCTCTTCAATCAATATATGCAATAATATTAAATCGGGTAGAGGAATTCAGATGTAATATTTACTCTATGATTATGAATAAATCAAGGATCAATATCTATTAAGCGAAAATGGATAAAAAGTACAGTTAACAGAACTAGCGTAGTTAAACAATACTGAAGAACGCTTTATATAAAATCAGCGCATACGAATAATTAAATACAATATTAATTATAAGTAATATAGCGTACACGACAAAGTTGTACTAAATGAAACACCAGAAAAGGTATAATAAGATATCTGAACGAGTTAACAGTCTTGTAAAGAATTCACTCAATAAGCGGTGTATTCGGATTGATGAATAATTAGATAATCGATCTATGCAAGACTAGAATTCCTAGACGATAAGAATCAAAATTATCTACATCAATAATCAAATGAACATAAACACGGTTCATATAATAATGGAAATAACGCTTACACAAACGAGCCTAGATTTAGAATCTCGGGAAGAAAGTATATATAATAATTAATAACAAATCTTCACAACGAGGGGGGGACTGAGATTAACAAAATATGAAATTGAGCGTGGGTTCTAGGCAACAGGTTCTTATTTAAAGAAGGGAATAATTACACGTTATACACTTCGACTTCAACCTGTAAAATACATAATAGAATTGGACATATACAAGGAAAGTCTGTGAGTATTTAGCTAAGTGAGTTTTATGAACACAAGTATGTAACGTATGCGTAGTACGTTCTAGGAAGTAAATATCAAAATTGAACACTTAGATCTTAGGCACAGATCTATATAGCAGTTACTACAAACTCTGAGAGATTAACACATACGCAATGGATAAGGATCTTGGACACAGACCTCTAGATAATTAAGCACTGTAATATTCACATACTTTAATCTTACCTTCACATCAATAATCACAACGTAAGATACTCAGAAACACTTAGGGTAATGAAGGAGGGTAGAGAGCTGAGAGATGTCTGGCCGACGTTGAATGTAGGTCCACAGGGCAGCACTTCAGGTTGAACTGCTTCTCACAATCAGGACTTCCTGATCCGGACTTCAGGAGGCACACAGCAGGTTCGGCGAGTTCTCAGGGCAGGGGGGGAAGGCAAGACAATTGTTCCACTGCTGTTAGATGCTCCGTTCTTATTCAGAGTTAAGGACATTACCCCAGTGGTTGTTTGCATACTTCTCCTATATTTCGTTGAGGCTATGTTTGACTTAATTCTTGCCTCTTGCTTATAGCTATGTTTAACTTAATTCTTGCCTCCTGCTTATAGGAATTCAAGGTAAAAAGGATATTGTAATACGTTGTGGCCAAGTTGTGATGATTAATACTTAACTAATACATACATGGGAATTATTATTAGGTACATACATACAATAACTATTTTTTTTTTTCTATGTGATTGAGGGAGGCAAAAGGCAGAACTGCCTACAGCGAGTGCCTCCCCCATAGTTGAAAGACTGACAGGGCCAAAATCAAGGGACGTTCGAGCCAAATTGCCTGGACACACGGAGTTTGAAGCAATTTAAGTCATAGGAAGAGGGAAAGACTGATTCTGGGAGAGAGTTCCAGAGCTCAGCTGTTGAGTAGAAGAAAGTTTGAGAGTAACGTTTCACTCTTGGGTTGGAGAGTTGCACAGAGTAGGGGTGGGATTGAGTTGCAAGACGGGTACCACGTGCCCTACGCAAAGGAGGTGGTACACACTGGGAAAGCTCTGAGGAACACTGATTATTATAGTAGCGATAGATAGCGAGAGAGATGCAACATTGCGGCGGAGAGAGAGAGATTGCAGAGAGTTGGTAAGTGGACGGGAGTTAATGATACGAAAGGCCTTCCTTTCAACTTTGTCTAGGAGAGCGATGTGAGAGGAATCTCCCCACACATGTGAACAATACTCAATACAAGGACACACTATGCCCCTGTATAGAGCAAGAAGCTGTGCAGGGGAAAAGAACCCCCTAAGGTGGTTGAGCACATCCAGCTTCTGGGAGGCTGCCTTAGCAAGACTGGTAATATGGTCCTTCCAACTGAGAGCAGAAAAAAAGGAGACACCAAGAATATTGAGAGAAGATGAAGGATTGATTTTTGTATTGTTGAAGAATAAGGGATAGTCCGCTGGGAGTTCCTTACGAGTAGATAGATGGAGAAATTGTTTTTTGGAAGCATTAAAGGTAACAAGGTTTTCTCTGCCCCAATTGGAGATAGTATTTAGATCAGAATTTAAGAGTTCTATGGCTTCATTACGTTTGTCATTGAGGGATTGCTGGCTGGGGCGTTCTGAAAAACTAATATAGTAGTGTAAGGTTGAGTCGTCTGCGTATGAATGGATGGGAATTGAGATACAGTTGAGGAGATCATTTATAAAAATTAGAAAGAGAATAGGAGATAGGACAGAGCCCTGAGGAACACCGGAGTTTATAGGGTGAGGAAGTGAACAATGGCCGTCCACAACCGCGGCTATGGAACTGCCGGAAAGGAAATTAGAGACAAAGGCACAGATGGAGGGATAGAAACCGAAGGAGGGTAGTTTAGAAATTAAAGATTTGTGCCAGACTCTATTTAACACTTAGGTGTTCGTTACGTAGCCTAGTATACATGTGATAATGATTATACTGATTACTTCATAATTGAAGCTCTTTGGCCAACTTGGTAATAATTTGCCTATGCTGTCTTCTACTATTATGTTAGATGGTTCTCCAGGCCCATCATAATTTATAGGCCTCCTTAGTTCCATTTGTTCCGGTAGCATTCAGGCCTTTGGTGTTTTACTTGCTTAAACATTTCTTCGTTATACTGCAAATCCGGGGTCTGGACAAATGGTGGCTGGTGATTGGCGGGTGTGTTATGAAACTGCGGCCGTGATAGGACATCAGGATTTCCCTTTGACTGGGGTGACTGTCCTAGATGTCCCGTGTCCCATAGAGTCTGGGAAGTTCCTGAGGTCATGGGGTGCTCGGGTAAACTTGGCTTTCTACGTTCCCTCCTTACTTTGATGTTTGCAATCTTACATGAACTGGAGCCCATTCTCGCCAACCCCGTCACTTCAGAAAGAAGGGGAGAAAATAGTAATGCAGGCAGAAGGAGAATTAAATCATTTATAGAATACTTTTTCACATGGTGAAAAATCTAATCTCTTAATGACTGAATTTTGGAAAGCTAATGGAAAAATACGAAACTACTGTGTATTTGCATCGTATTAATACCAAAAAGATCATACATACACATATTTAACACCTTGCGAGCGGGTGGTGGAGTATGTTTCACTGTGCCGCTCAGCGTTTTTTTTTTTTACCATAAATAGGGTTGTTTCCGTGCTCTTTTTCATGCATAAACAAGACCCAGAGCGTAATACAAGTATGCATTCGTGAAAGGGCGTAAATTGAGCTTTCCAATGACACCCGAACCATCCTTCTACGATCACTGGTTGTCTTGCAACGATCGTGCAACCGAAGGGCAAAATTGCTAAAATACGGTAATTTCTTTATATAATTACGTATGTAGCGAGGGAGTGAGGGTGGATGTAAGTGGAGTACATCTCAGTTGGTCCACGGCGGCCGTGGCGAGCGGTCATGAGGTAACCCATGCTCCTCCCGTCACTCGTCTCTCTCTCAGAGCCAATATTTGCCCCAAAATTGCACTCAGACTTAAGTCGGGCCCCGCCACATAGTCCAAATTTTTCGATACGGACTTAAGTCGGGCCCCGATAGACAAGGGTTAAATATAATAATATTTGCGGAGTGATCAAGATGGCAACATGATAACTTACCGTCAGCATAGACATACATATTAAATAATCCCGAGTTAGATATTTATTGAGAATAGAAGAGAATGAGAGATAAAACGGCAGAGGAAGATGTGAAAGAGGGAGTGAAATAGTAGGGATGACGCTGGGAGATAAAGTAGGTATATTCCTTATGAAAAGATGATTTACGACGAACGAAGCAAGAAGGAAAACGACACAAGAGAAGCTAAGATATATGGACCAGCAGAGATATAATGGGAGATAAGAGGGTTAAGCTTGTGCGAACAGGTGAAATATGGAGAGAAGGAATGGGTAGGAATTGCGAGGAAATTATAGAGAACGTAGTTAATGGCGTAAAATATCAATCAATCAATCTATCTTTATATCTGTATTATATATATTTTTTTATATGCGGGTGAGGGAGACAAAA
This sequence comes from Paralithodes platypus, assembly GCA_032716605.1. NCBI lineage: Eukaryota > Metazoa > Arthropoda > Malacostraca > Decapoda > Lithodidae > Paralithodes > Paralithodes platypus. Next base: position 46,479,162 of record CM064521.1, read on the forward strand.
GGCAGAACTGCCTGTGACGAGTGCCTCCCCCAGAGTTGAAAGAGGGACACGGCTAAATTCAAGGGATGTTCGAGCCAACATGCTCAGACAAACGGAGTTTGAAGCAATTCAAGATAAAGGCAGAGGGAAAGACTGATTCTGGGAGAGAGTTCCACAGCTCAACTGTTGAATAGAAGAAAGATTGAGAATAATGTTTCACTTTGGGGTTGGAGAGTTACACAGAGTAGGTGTGGGATTGTGTTGCAAGACGGGTGCTACGGGCTCTACGAAGCGATGGTGGCGTACACTGAGAGAGCTCTGAAGAACACTGATTATTGTAATAGTGGTAGCATACTGAGAGAGATGCAACATTGCGGGGAAGAGAGAGAGAGAGACTGCAGAGAATTGGTAAGTGGACGTGAGTTATAGAGACGAAAGGCTTTCCTTTCTACTTTGCCGAGAAGTGCTGTGTGAGAGGATTCTCCACACACGTGTGAACAATACTCAATACATGGTCGCACTGTGCCCCTGTACGGAGCAAGAGGCTGCGCATAATATAATTTGCTCCTCCTCGACAATTTTCTTCTTTTGTATTTTTGATATATATATATATATATATATATATATATATATACTATATATATATATATATATATATATATATATATATATATATATATATATATATATATATATATATATATATATTTTTTTTTTTATATATACATATAAACACACATTATATACCCTATACCTTTCCTTTATAATTTATCTTTGCTACTTTCATTCCCACTAAGCAAAAACAAAACAAAGTGAAAAAAGTTAAACAAATGTTTCCACACAATTAATTCATCCATTTTCCCCGCTTTCCTCTCTCTAGTATTTATCTTGCTGTTTTTATTATTATATCTGTTTGTCTTTCTTAATGTCCTTTGCCCCTCCTTACCTAGCTATCACAGTTTTTCTTCTCTCACTTTTTGTCTTCCAATTTATTTGCCGTGTATCCTCTAAATCAATTAATATTTTCCTCCATCTCTCCTCCTTCAAGTCTATTTCTTCCTATCTTTTATTATACCCTTGTATATCTTACATAATGTCTACGCCTCCATCCCTATTTATCGTCTCTTCTCTACTCCCCCCATATTTATCATTCACTATATCATTCCAATATTTTTTTCTACCGTCTACTCTCTTTCGTCCTTCCACCCTTTCATTCATTCATGAGAGAGAGAGAGAGAGAGAGAGAGAGAGAGAGAGAGAGAGAGAGAGAGAGAGAGAGAGAGAGAGAGAGAGAGCAAGAGAGAGAGATACTGGGAATAGGGGATATGGAAGAGAAGAGTAATTGATTGGTAGGATAAACTGGCGGATAATAGTGTGGGAGGGGAGAAGCGGAGATAAATAGGGGAGGAGGGGTAGAGGGCAGTAGAACAGATATATAGGGGAAGAGAATGATAATATACAGAGAAAGCTAAACAGATAATTGGCTAGAATGGCTCTTAAGATACAGCGGGAAGGAGGATTAATGATCCTACGCACTTAGTAAAATTAATGGAATGGAAGGGTACACATAATTAAATCAAAGACATGACAAAGAAAATAATTTAAAAATGTGGTAGTAAAAAATAATATGAATTACTAGGCTGGGAAGACAAATATAATAAAACTTACACACATCAACAGATAATTGAAAACAAAAGTAGATCGAAAAAGAAGAACTTTGGGAGAGGAGAAAGTTAAATAGCTTGGGAAGAGAAAAAGGGAGATAAGGCAGGACAAAGCAAAAGAGTGAAAGGGTAATGCAGGAAAATACAAATACAGTTGACAATATATACAGTATACTGTAGTTGAAAAGGAGGAAGCAAAGTAGGTGATAAGGGAGGAAGGTGAATAGAGTAAGAGAACAACAATATGCGGTACTTGAGATAAGGAGAAAGAGATAGGGAAGAAGAAAAACAATAGGGTTGAAGGAAAACAATATAAATAAGATTAATGGAAAGGAATATATATAAGATACAAGAAGACAAAAATCAATAGAGTTGGACAAGAGCAAGCTAATTAGCAGGTTAGTTGGAACATATTTTTACTAAAATAAATAGGCATATCTATAATTTTATTTGCATTACAATAATTCTTTGTCTCGTTTTTTGGGTAGATTTATTTAAGGGGAGAAGGATACCAGGCCCCCACCCCCGATCCCCTTTAGCTGACTTCTACAAATTTTGTGTTTTGTCTGTGTTTGTTCGCTGTTTTGTCTTTTGTTTTGTGTTTTCCTGTTCTTGCTCTGTCTTGAGTCGGCCACCCCCAAGAAAATACAAAACAAAAATAATAATAATAAAATAGAGGAAAATAAAATAAAAAAATAGGAAAAGTGGGGATTGGGCCTTAGCATATAGATAGATAGAATAATTCTTTCAATAACGTTTTTTTTTATATAATAATAATGATAATTAAAGCACAAATGGTGGGGACCAATCACCGATCAGCATTTGCCCAGGAAAATGCTAGAAGAGAGTGTCAGGAATATCACCGAAACCTCCCCCGAGCGGCAGCCAATGAGCGGCCGGGCTTTGATCATGCAACATTCAAATTAAACAGTTCGGAGATCGGCTAACTTCCAACTCGCTCCCATTTACCTCTCGCACTATATATCCCAGCAAAAAGCATTCTGCATCACTGTGCCAGCCCTATACCACTTAAAACCACTCAACCACTTAAAAATGTGGGAAATATATTGCCGGTGTACTATTGGAGTGTATTAAAACATGAAGAGGGGAAGCGACAGAACAGGCTACCTGCCTGCTCACCCAGCCGGCTTGGCCAATCAGCGAGCCGCCTGGCATGAGACGCGGGTATATAGGAAAGAGGGCGTGGCCAGCAGTTGCTGGGTGGGTTTGGCATGTCCTGCTCCAGCAAAGGCAGTAGCTGGATGGGTGATTGCACCCGGTACCGACATTGACCAGATGTTGCCCTAGGGGTGGGTGAAATTTCCCTGGCTTGCCACCAGGGTTCAAGTAGCCCAGGGGTGTTGAACAAACTCCATTCCCTGTCAGTTCCGTCTCACTCAGACGAAAATGAGTACCTGGATTCATGGTGGCTAAAATGAATTCAGGGGCCTGATTGGTGGCTTCCTACAACCAATCAACACACGAGACTGAGAACTTGGTTAGCCACCAGGATTGCTCAGTGGCCATTGGGCAGGCCTTCTCTCGTGTTCGCCTCGTCCCACCCATACGTTAAACTGGGTACCTGGAGTGTAAAATCGGCCTTGGCATAGGTCGTATCACTAGGGTAAATTTGATTACTTGCTTCACCTTTCCTATATACTTCCTTCCTGGGGCTTCACTCTGTGGCACGGTATAGTCAAGAGCACATCTTCCAAACAGCGATCCCACCCCACCTCCTTTACTCTCCAACCACCATGCATGGATTGTGACAGGAATATAGTCGGGCCATCCAAGCACTGTGGAAGAGCCATATTCAGTTTATGCAACGCTATAATTCTGCACGCTTTAAGTTAGTTCACTATTTCCACATTAGGAAAGCTGAGAACTGCAACACTCAACTGGAACACAACTGACTCTAATCATATAAATCTCAATTAACTCAATCTCCACCAATGTCACAGAATACACAATTGAGGTTCACAAGTTTTATTTCATTTATAGCTAGGGTACAAACACAAATAACTATAGTTTGAGTCTTATTCATATGGCAATAAGCTCGAGACAAATGCACAGAATAAAATGACTAATCCTTGATCATATATAAACAAGACGAATAGTTATTCTCAATAAATAATAATAAGAAAATTATATGATAAATATATTACTAAGTATAAATAAACACAGACAGGTTAGTCTCAAAAATAAAAGCTGATATCCTGAGGTAAAGTAACGCGAGGTAACGCGTGAACGAGGTAGGTAAATAGTACTGAGGTCACACGTATTCAGTGAGGGTAAGATATATAATTTCAAATATCAGATGAGATATAAATAACTTGAAAGTTAGTGCAACTTATAGAAGATATAAATCGCTATTAACGTATACAGTCACAATTAGGAATATTAGTTTAGGGAACTGAGAATAAATAATATTAGCCCGTGCGAAAGGCTGAAGTCTCGCCGTATAAATATTATCGCGACGAGGTATAAATAGAATTTAATCAGGAATTCAAATAACGCTTAATCTCAGGTTGAAGTCAGGAAGCATGGATATAATTCGGTTTGACTAATAGACAAAATAAATTAACACTCGCTGTGGACACCTATACGCAATTACGTACCCAGCTAATAATATTTAAACATAGAATAAGATCGGCATTCACTGGTATTTACATGTAAGATGGGTGTATTATTTCCGAAGGAATATATCTATAAACATTAAATGTAATATAGTAATCTATATTACAAAGTATCTAGCTATATCAATCCCAAGACACAGTTTGTACGTTTTCTCAATACGAGCAACGATTGCTAGAAGACGAGAATAGTTAATCTCTGCGGTTTACGTTAAAATATAACACGTAACATATTATCCTATCATCACTTTTCAATAATCAACACACTCATAAGATCGAACAAGAAGCACTTCATTTGGGTTGGAGTATAGGAGGAAACAGCCGTGAGAGATCTGGTCACACGTGGCGACTAGGTGAGGTGCCCGTCTTCCTGTTTGCACCAGGGGGACACGTCCTGCACTCGCACTACTAGAAAGGGCACTTTTAGCTTGTCTACCACACTCCTCCTTGGCCAACACACTCAGCTTGCAGATACTTTTTAAGGGGAATTATGCTAACCCTACGGAAGTATTCTCCGAGTTGACTGGGTCACGTATAATCCAGATACAGACAAATCCGTATCAGACAATGAATCAACTTTGCCTAACTTTATCCTGTTTTTGGTCAGGTAGTATTACACATTTCAGATAGTGACAAGGCTGATGAGTTTTGGAACTGTAGAGGCATGAGAATTACAGTTTTATAATTATTGCTCGGTTATACAAAGTCTTAAAAATATAATAAATACATGGTTATATGGGGAATGGCATCCTTTATTTATTTATTTTAAAAGTAGGCCTTAGGAGGCTTGTATAGGTACATGATACATTATTTACAGTTTTCACAGGTTCTTGGTACTTCGAGGCTTCTATGTAATGTTCTGGTTATTAGATGGAATCTTCTGTTTGTAGTTCTTGCCTCTCTTCGTAGCGGTAAGGGTAGTTATTTAATTTTGGGTAACTAGACGGAAATGGAGGCGGCTGGTGTGTTAATTCCATAAAATATGCTTCGTCGTAATTCAACTCCGGTTCCTGTTGTCAATTTTTACCCTTTGAGGAGAGCAGCCATTTTTTATATATCCCCTGGGGACCACTAATGAGGGGGGATGGGCCATGGTAAGATACGTATCCTAAGGATCCGGGTGACTTTCGTTTTCTCTCTGCTTGCTGTAGGGGTGACGGCTGCAGGTGATTCCTAGATTTTAGGGTAGACTGAGGCTTTGTTCTTCTCCTGTTGGAAATGGAGGCAATCCTACAGGTCCTGGTTGAGGTTGGGGGCTCTTCTGCAGGTGTGGATGGGTTATTTATGGTGTTGGGTTCCTCTTCTTTTCGCCCTGTCATCTCATTCAGCACCGAAGGAGAATGTTAGCAAGCGTGCTTTCGCTCCCATCCACCTCCAGCATCCGAAAGCATGCACTCTTATAGTATAGCCCTTCTTCACACCACATCACAAACCATCCACAGCCAGAACCAGTTTGTGGGAGACAAGAACGAGAATAGCAGAGTGTACTGGTCAGCATTGTGGCGGTGAATGGCAGAGAAGAAGAAGAAAGAGACATGACATGTGTGCATTATGGGGGATTTTAATTTTCCGAATATAGATTGGCAGCATCAAATAGGAGACTCTGATTCTGAGGAGTTTATAGAGGTAGTACAAGATAGTTTTTTATTTCAATTCATAGATACGCCGACTAGAGGTAATAATATTCTCGATTTAGTTTTCAGTAACAATGAACATATGGTAAATAATGTAGAGATAGGGGACCACCTAGGAAATAGTGACCACAATTCTGTGTATTTTAATATACAATGGAAAGGTAATACCAGAGAGAATACAACATTAATACCTGACTTTAGAAAAGCCAATTATGGTGGGTTAAGAAGAGCCCTATTAGCGGACCCTATGGTAAAAAAATTAAGTCGATCCAGGTGTCCAAATGAGTGTACCCCTTCTCAGGCACCTGTCATCTTAAGTCAGGAAGAGACGTCAACCTTGGTAGATACATACGATAATTTTATCAAGTCAGTATTCAATGCACAAAATAAATACATCCCCAAAAGAAAATTTAGATCAACACAGAACCAACCCAAATGGATGAATAATAGACTATTAGATCTTCTAGGACAAAAGAGAGGAATATATAGAAAAATTAGAAAAGGCGAAATTCACCTACTTGCTTACTATCAGAATCTATCAAGACAAGTAAAAAAGGATATTAGGAAAGAAAAAAGAAATTATGAAATTAAGGTTGCCAATGACTCAAAAAATAATCCTAAAGCTTTTTACCAACTATATAAATCCAAGGTTAGAGATGTAATTGGTCCCCTTAAAACTTCGATAGGAGAAATGACAGAAAATGATTTAGAAATGTGCAGTACATTAAATAGTCAATTTCTTTCCGTTTTCACTAATGAAAATTTGGCACAGTTTCCAGAAGTCCGTAAGGTATATAGCGATAGTATAGAAAATAGGTTAAGTACGGTTACTATAAGTAGAAATGATGTGCTTAAGGAAATTGACAGACTGAAACCTCATAAATCGCCTGGTCCTGATGAGGTATATGCTAGAGTATTAAAAGAATGTAGGGATGAGTTAAGTTACCCATTAACATTTTTATTTAACAAGTCATTGGAGACAGGTATAGTTCCAGAAGCTTGGAAGCTTGCAAACGTAGTTCCGATCTTCAAAAAAGGTGACAAATCAATAGCATCCAATTACCGTCCCATTAGTCTTACATCAATCATAGGAAAGCTACTAGAGTCAATTATTGCTAGTAAAATTAGAAACCACTTAGATACATTTAATTTAATAAATTCTTCTCAGCATGGATTCACTCAGGGACGTTCTTGCCTTACTAATTTGCTTAGTTTTTTCTCAGAGGTATATGAAGCAGTAGATAACGACAAGTCATATGATATAATATATTTAGATTTCAGTAAAGCTTTCGACAGAGTCCCCCATGAGAGATTGATGAGAAAGGTTGAGGCACATGGAATAGGTGGGGCGTTGTTGGGATGGATTAGGTCATGGCTAATTGGTAGGAAGCAGAGAGTCAACATAAATGGTACGAAGTCAGAATGGGGAGCAGTCAAAAGTGGTGTCCCCCAGGGATCTGTATTAGGTCCTCTGTTGTTTGTTATATACATAAATGACCTTGATTTAGGTATAACTAGTAGGATAAGTAAATTTGCAGACGATACCAAAATGGGGAGAACAATTGATTCAGATAGAGATATAGAGTGCCTCCAAAGGGATCTAGATACCTTACACGAATGGTCAGTAAATTGGCAGATGAAGTTTAACATTGACAAATGCAAGGTATTAAAGATAGGGAAGATGCATACAAATGTTAGATATAAACTAGCTAATGTGGAATTAGAAAACTCGAATTGTGAGAAAGATCTAGGTGTGTTTGTTAGCAATGATTTGAAGCCTAGACAACAGTGTATAAGCGTTCGAAACAAGGCAAACAGGATTCTCGGGTTCATCTCAAGGAGTGTGAGTAACAGAACTGCTGATGTTATCTTAAAACTTTACTTGTCATTAGTGAGACCCCATATGGATTATGCTGTTCAATTTTGGTGTCCTTATTACAGAATGGACATAGATTCATTGGAGAGAGTACAACGTAGAATGACAAAAATGATCCATAATATTAGAAATCTTCCGTATAAAGAAAGGTTGAAGAAATTAGGCTTACATTCGTTAGAGAGACGCTGAGTTAGAGGGGATATGATAGAGGTGTTCAAGTGGGTTAGTGGGATTAACAAAGGGGACATGACAAATGTACTAAAGCTCAGTGATAGCGAAAGAACTCGTACCAATGGTTTCAAATTAGATAAATTTCGTTTCAGAAAAGATATAGGCAAATATTGGTTTGGTAACAGAGTTGTAGATGGGTGGAATGGACTACCAAGTGCTATAGTGGGATCAAAAACGATAGGGAGCTTTAAGATAAAATTGGATAAGCATATGGACGAGAAGGGTTGGGTGTGAAGGGGGATCAGCAGGGTTGGGCCAATCAGCGCTCTGCAGACCCCCGTAATCCTGCGTTAATCTCTAACCGTTTTGGTAAGATGATCCTCAGGGTATTAGAGTGTTGAGCCTATAATTGGGCTTTGTAATTGGGGTTGTGTGGGACAGGGATCTGCCTTGCTTAGGCCAATCGGCTTTTTGCAGACTCCCATTTTCTTATGTTCTTATGTTCTTATGACAAGAAGAAATTATTTAAAGACTAGATGTTTGAGTCTGACTAAGAGTCTGACTAAGAGTAAGAGTCCTCTGACAAAGCTAAACTCTTCGCTCAAACTTTAGCTAGAAACTCAACCTTGGATGATTCCGGTGCTATTCCTCCCTCTCCACCCTCCTCTCTCTTACTTATGCCTAATATCCTAATCTCTTCTAAAGATGTACTTTCTACCCTCTCTGGGATTAATACTAATAAGGCGTACGGTCCGGACGGTGTTCCTCCTGTTGTTCTCAAAAACTATGCTTCCGTGCTAACTCCCTGCCTAGGCAAACTCTTTCGTCTCTGTCTATCCTCTAACGTCTTCCCTTCATGCTGGAAATTTGCTCACATTCAACCTGTCCCAAAGAAGGGTGACCGCTCTCAACCCTCCAACTATCGTCCAATTGCTCTCATCTCTTGTCTATCTAAAGTTTTTGAAACTATTCTTGCTTCCAAATTTCTTAAGCATTTCTCTTCTCATAATCTGCTCTCAGATCGCCAGTATGGCTTCCTTAAGGGCCGCTCTACTGGTGATCTTCTTTCATATCTTACTAACTCTTGGTCATCCTCCTTTCGGGAATTCGGTGAGACTTTTTCTATTGCACTAGACATATCGAAAGCCTTCGATAGAGTCTGGCACAAATCTTTAATTTCTAAACTACCCTCTTTCGGTTTCTATCCCTCCATCTGTGCCTTTGTCTCTAATTTCCTTTCCGGCCGTTCCATAGCCGCGGTTGTGGACGGCCATTGTTCACTTCCTCACCCTATAAACTCCGGTGTTCCTCAGGGCTCTGTCCTATCTCCTATTCTCTTTCTAATTTTTATAAATGATCTCCTCAACTGTACCTCAATTCCCATCCATTCATACGCAGATGACTCAACCTTACACTACTCAATTAGTTTTTCAGAACGCCCCAGCCAGCAATCCCTCAATGACAAACGTAATGAAGCCATAGAACTCTTAAATTCTGATCTAAATACTATCTCCAATTGGGGCAGAGAAAACCTTGTTACCTTTAATGCTTCCAAAAAACAATTTCTCCATCTATCTACCCGTCAGGATCTCCCAGCGGACTATCCCTTATTCTTCAACAATACAAAAATCAATCCTTCATCTTCTCTCAATATTCTTGGTGTCTCTTTTTCTTCTGCTCTCAGTTGGAAGGACCATATTACCAGTCTTGCTAAGGCAGCCACCCAGAAGCTGGGTGTGGTCAACCGCCTTAGGGGGTTCTTTTCCCCTGCACAGCTTCTTGCTCTGTACAGGGGCATAGTGCGTCCTTGTATTGAGTATTGTTCACATGTGTGGGGAGGGTCCTCTCACACCGCTCTCCTAGACAAAGTTGAAAGGAAGGCCTTTCGTATCATTAACTCCCGTCCACTCACTAACTCTCTGCAATCTCTCTCTGTCTGCCGCAATGTTGCATCTCTCTCGCTATTCTATCTCTACTATAATAATCAGTGATCCTCAGAGCTTTCCCAGTGTATACCACCTCCTTTACGTAGGGCATGTGGTACCCGTCTTGCAACTCAATCCCACCCCTACTCTGTGCAACTCTCCAACCCAAGAGTGAAACGTTACTCTCAAACTTTCTTCTACTCAACAGCTGAGCTCTGGAACTCTCTCCCTGAATCAGTCTTTCCCTCTTCCTATGACTTAAATTACTTCAAACTTCGTGTGTCCAGGCATTTTGGCTCGAACATCCCTTGATTTTGGCCCTGTCATTCTTTCAACTATTGGGGAGGCACTCCCTATAGGCAGTTCTGCCTTTTGCCTCCCTCAATCACATAGAAAAAAAAAAAAAAAAAATACCAGGGCTCACCCCTCCCCTAAATTGATGTGCCTTATTGGGCAAGATATAACAATAAGACTTATTAAAGATGAAGAGAACTGAAATTATGTAATCAAATACATACTGGGTTGAATACTAGCTTTCAATTGGTTAGTAAAGCGAAAGCTATCAGTTAGTGTACTAGTGTTAGGATGTGTTACCTAGATAAGTAGTAGTTAAATGTGTATAGTGGTTTCTTAAGACTTTTCAGAGTTTTACTTAGGTTATATAATCGGCAGCGAAGGGTTTAACCTGCAACTTCCGAAATAGACTAGGAATATCAGGGAGCAGAGAAATCTGACTCCAAGCAAAGAATTAGGGCATTACAAATACCTGCAATCTATGCGGGTTTGTAATCAGGGTTGTGTTTAGACTAATTTAGTTTAAGCAATAGTTTGGAGAAAGGTAAAAAGACCTGCCTATTTGGAAACTATTCTGTTAACAAAGGAAAATGCATAATTATAATAATTTATTGATATAACCTGTCGAAGCATGCTATTAATTGCGCGTATTATCAATTAATGAGGGAATAATAACGTACATTATCCAATGCAAAGTTTTCCATTTCAGTTCATAGTTATTGCGACTTGAAACCGAAGTTGAGTTAAGCCAATCTTTGAATAGCGCCTACACAGATAAATTGTAATGGAAATTAAAGTTCCAAAGGACAAATGTATACTGTGTATTCTTAGATATTCAACTTCTTCTAGTTTGAACGTATTTTGACCCAGACCGAAAACCATCAACTATATGGAATATAAATTGCCTTGTGCGTTCATTATATATAATATATGCTTCTGATCAACTGTCGGATTTTGTCTACCCTATTAGTATAAGAATTGTTTAATATTTATACTACAGTAATAATAATAATAATAATAATAAATATACTTGAACAATTGTTTCCGCTGACAAAGAAATTATAGATTCTTGGAAGATACCGTACACTACGAAAGATTATTCAACATGGAATTTGAATGGAATAGAGCAGCTTAGCAACGAAAAGCCAATACTCCCCCCTCCCTGTGATTGTGCCAGCTTTTGTAAGCAGTGCAATAACTTAATGAAGGACAGAAAAGCTGCAGGATGCTCTGGCATTCTAGCTGAGATGATTAAGGCCTCAGGTGAGAAAGGAGTAGGTGTGTTCAATGAGCTAATTAACTTCATCATCAGAGAGGAAGTAATCTCTGATGAATGGCACAAATGTACATTATATACTGTATAAGAGCAAAGGGGACTCATTGGATAGGGAAAATTATAGGGGCCTGAAAATACTTAATCAAGTCATGAAGGTCTGTGAGAGTCTTTGAAGGTATGATATTGACGATATGCAGTTTGGTTTCATGCTAGGACACGGCACAATCCAAGTCATGAAGGTGTATGAAGACTCATAATGAAGATGTATGAGATGTGTGATAATGAAGATGTATGAGGACTCACAAACGGCAGTGAGGGTGAAAGATGTACCGGTACTGAGTGATGATTTTTCAGTTCGTGTCGGAGTCCACCAGGGCTCTTGTGTTAATGAAGCCCTTTCCTCTTTTTGTTTATGGTTCTGGAGGCACTATCTGGTGATTTCAGAGTTGGGCTCCCCTGGGAATTGCTATAAGGGTCCTGAAAATGCTTGACTAAGTCATGAAGGTCTGTGAGAGAGTCTTAGAAGGTATGATAAGGGAAAGATACTGTATGTACTTTAAAGATACTGATCTGATGTTGTGTTTGCAGACCGGGAGAAGGCCTTTGATAAGGTGGCCAGACAAGATGTGCAGTAGGCTAGGAGAAAACTTGGCGTTGAGGAGTGGCTGGTGCATGTGATAATGAAGATGTACGAGGACTCACGAACGGTAGTGAGGGTGAAAGGTATACAGCTGAGTGAGGGACATATACTAGATATTTGGTGAGGGTTAGCTTTATATCCCACGTACTGGTTACTAGGGACATATACTAGGTGTTAGGTGGAGGTTAGTTTTATATCCCACGTTAGTTTTTTATCCAAAGTACTGGGTACTGGGTACTAGGGACATATACTAGGTGTTACGTGAGGGTACTGAGTGATGAGTTTTCAGTTCGCGTCGGAGTCCAACAGGGAAGTGTGTTAATTAAGCCCTCTCCTCTTTTTTATGGTTCTGGAGGCACTATCTAGTGATTTCAGAGTTAGGCTCGCCTTGCAACTGCTATAAGAGGCCTGAAAATGCCTGGTCAAGTCATGAAGGTCTGTGAGTGTGAGAGAGTCTTTGAAGGTATGATAAGGGAAAGCATTCTATCGACGATATGCAGTTTGGTTTCATGCCAGGACGTGACACAATCGACAACTTCATAGTCAGGCAGCTGCAGGAAAGATATCTACTGAAAGTAAGAAGTTGTGCAGTAGGCTACGAGAAAATTTGGCGTAGAGGAGTGGCTGGTGCGTGTGATAATGAAGATGTATGAGGACTCACGAACGGTAGTGAGGGTGAAAGGTGTACTGAGTGAGGGACATATGCTAGGTGAAGGTTAGTTTTTGTATCCCACGTACTGGGTACTAGGGACATATACTAAGTGTTATGTAAGGGTTAGTATTGTATCCCAAATACTAGGTACTAGGGTCATATACTAGGTGTTACGTGAGGGTTAGCTTGGCATCCCACGTACTGGGTACTAGGGACATATACTATGTGTTAGGTGAGGGTTAGTTTTGTATCCAACGTACTGGGTCTAGGGGGCGGCAGCCCCCACCCATAATACTAGGATAGGTTAGGTAAGGTTGTTAGGTTAGGCTAATGGGGATGGATGTAGTTTCCGGGTGTACGGTTGTCATGTTTACATAGGGCGATCGCCGCGGTTAACTTCGCGTCTATTTTGACGGTGATTTTTTCGGTTATTTGCCCCCTGCTGGCAATATGACGATGACATGACATGGGGGGGTGAGGGGTGGCAAAGCCACCCCTCAACATATTATTGTATCCATTGGCATTCAAAATAGACGGGAACATGATTGCAAACGACCGCCGCCTCCGTCATGTTTACATTTGTCGATCGCCGTTGTTAAGTTCACGTCTATTTTGACGGCGATTTATTTTGGTTATTTGCCCCCTGCTGGAAATATATATGATGATGACAATATGTCATGGGGGGGTGAAGGGGGGCAAAGCCCAACCTCAACATATTATTGTATCCAAAGGCAGTCTAAATAGACAGGAAAAGGATGGCAAGCGTCCGACGCCACTACTCGTACACGTGTAAACAAGGCTGGCGATACACCCGGTAACTACATCCTACCCGGCTAATGTCCTTTCAAAGGGGTAGCCTATAAATTAGTAAACACTAGGATAGCCTATACCCGGTCAGGTGATACGCCCGATAATGCAACTCTTGCCGATAGGCCTAGCCTAAAGGCTAACCTATTCATAAAGGTGTCTATTTTGACGGTGATTTTTTCGGTTATTTGCCCCCTGCTGGCAATATAATTATATGATGGTGACAATATGTCATGGGAGGGGGGGGGGGGGGTGAGGGGTGGGCAAAGCCCCCCTCAATATATTATTGTATCCAATGGCATTCAAAATAGAGAGGAACTTTATTGCAAACGTCCGACACCTCCCCCGCCACTGCCATGTTTACATGTGTCGATCGCCGTGGTTAAGTTTGCGTCTATTTTGACGGCGATTTTTTTTCGGTTATTTGCCCCCTGCTGGCAATATATAAGATGATGACAATATGTCATGGGGGGGGGGGCCTCAACAATGACCTCTAACCTCTGTATCTCAAAAAGGGCTAGAGCTAATTGGCTGCAAATTTCCACATCTAGGCTATTCCTTGATTGACTCTTCCCAAATGGTAGACATATTAGCTTGATCACTCTAGTTGTTTTTTAGTTACAGAGGTTATTGGTCATGATTTCTTGCCTACTTACAGCGAATACAACTAGGCCTATTGTAGATTGGGAAAATATTTGCTTAATAGGCTATGTTGGTTGTGCAATTGTCTCGATTTGACTATGTTTACCTAATTAGGCCTAAAGCAGCATGAGCCTATTCCCAACCCCCAAACAGAATCCCATGTTAAGCCCTAGGCTAGGCCTAGGCCTAATCCCACTGTCAATCAAAATTCGAACTGATAAATTCGAATGCTAGACTACTCGGCCCACGGGACAGCTTGGCCAGGACAGCTCGGCCCACGGCGAGACAGCTCGGCCCACGGCGAGACAGCTCGGCCCAGTAAAAACGAGACAGTTCGGCCCCGTGTTAATTACGAAACAACTCTTAATTAACCTAACCTAACCTAACCTACACATTATGAATCGAGAGAACTAGCCTATGACATAATTATACAATAAACGAACATTTCGCCCACATTACACACACGCCATAAACGGGAGGTCATGTATGCAGCACCAAATCCTGCAAATCCTGCCCTCTGCGCATGCGTGAGAATCTTAGGCCCCTTGGCACGATTTTGTTTTCCTTTATACTATTATGTTATCTTAACCTAACCTAACCTAAATTAACCTAACAGTTGAGCCTAAATAACATAATAAAAATATTAGGGAAAAGGCCGTGCATACACAGAGGACAGGATTTGGTGCTGCATAGGCCTACATGGCCTCACCCATAAACCCTCCACTTAGCTCTCCCCATCCTAATCCTGACTGGTCTCGTCAAATTGCCCCATAGCAAAACATGGGGCCGAGCTGTCTCAAATAATGGGCCGAGTTGTCTCGCTGTCGTGGCCGAGTTGTCCAAAAGTGGGCCGAGCTGTCCGAGCCGAGTTGTCCCATGGGCCGAGTCGTCCTGTCACCATAAATTCGTACCTACCGGTACGACCTAGGCTAGGCCTATGTTTTTCGTGAATAGATATAGAAAATGGTTTAAAGGAAAGACCATCCTATATTATGTTCAAATAATATGTAATAGCACTGTGTATGGTTGTATTAAATTTAAATAGTGATAGATGTGTATATTAATGGGATAAATATTCCGGTTAGCATACGTTCAGAAAATTATAGTGCGACACTGTTGCCAGATACTAATCAATCCCATTATCATTATATCATAATGGATTTTACTCATTTGCATAATTTCAAATACCTAGGACATTAATATAATATTTTCCTATCTATTTTGTAGTGATATTTGTATGATTTAGTGGTATATTGGTGTCTGTCTAGGGTTATAATGCATTGTGAAAGTTACCTCTGAATCTCTGACTTGGTAACAGTTCGGTATGGGCCGGCTTAAGTAACCCTGCTTTCTTTGAGTACTACATGGCAAGAGAAGCTTTCGGTTCTGTCATTACTGTTCAAGGTAAATAGCAACTGCTAAATTCGACATCATTTTCAAATAATATGTAATAGCACTGTCTATGGTTGTATTAGACAACAATCGTGATAGGTTTCTATTTTATGTGGATAAATAGTATTAAGCTGAATAAACTAAATACCGAAAGTTCACTAGAGTGGTTGTTGATACATTTGCTATATATGAGGGAGGAGGGAGGTAGGAAGGAAGGGCAGGGTAAGTCACACAGGCAATTGCCAAAACTTTAAAGGTCCATATCATTGTTATTAAACAAAGCATTTGGCAAAGGGAGGAATTGTTGAAAACCATAGCCAATACTCTGTCATTCACCAAAAATAAATTTGAATTATCATTATTATTTGGTAGGGTAGGTATGTATAGGTAGGTTGGCTAAATAATTGCTGGAATTCGTAGGGACTCAAACTGTTTTGAGAGAGTTAAATAAACAAAAATAATAGATCCGAATAATAAAGAGACTATGTTATTAAGCAAAACTGGGGGATGCGTGGACGCCTATAGACTGTAGACGGTAAACTTTGTGTGGGTAGCGAATTCGGTTTTAACCCTTTATTAGCGGCTCACCACTTAAGTCGTATTTAATAAAGCTGGACTATGTGGCGGCGCTCGACATAACTCGAGTGGCAATTTCAGCACGTAATGTGGCTGAGAGAGAGAGACAAGTGGTGGCAGGAGACTAGCGAGCGTATGACTGCTCCAGACCACCGCGGCGAACCTACTGACACAAATCTCAGCTCCCTCCTCCCTCTCTCACTCGCTACATACTCAATTATGTACCGAAAGTACCGAATTACCTGCTTTTTGCACTCGCGTTGCACGGTTATTGCAAGAAAACTATCCATCATACAAGGATCGTTATGGTGTCATTCGAAAGCTCTGTTTATGCCCTTTCAGGGATAGATACTTGTTTTACGTTCTGGGTCTTATTTAGGCATGAAAATGATCACGTAAACAGCCCTATTTTGGCTAAAAACACCCCGCTGGGCGGTACACATAAATAAACCGCATAGGCCGCTCGTAAGGTGTTAAAGTAATTTAACACCTTATGAGCGGCCTATGCGGTTTATTTATGTGTACCGCCCAGCGGGGTGTTTTTAGCCAAAATAGGGCTGTTTACGTGATCATTTTCATGCCTAAATAAGACCCAGAACGTAAAACAAGTATCTATCCCTGAAAGGGCATAAACAGAGCTTTCGAATGACACCATAACGATCCTTGTATGATGGATAGTTTTCTTGCAATAACCGTGCAACGCGAGTGCAAAAAGCAGGTAATTCGGTACTTTCGGTACATAATTGAGTATGTAGCGAGTGAGAGAGGGAGGAGGGAGCTGAGATTTGTGTCAGTAGGTTCGCCGCGGTGGTCTGGAGCAGTCATACGCTCGCTAGTCTCCTGCCACCACTTGTCTCTCTCTCTCAGCCACATTACGTGCTGAAATTGCCACTCGAGTTATGTCGAGCGCCGCCACATAGTCCAGCTTTATTAAATACGACTTAAGTGGTGAGCCGCTAATAAAGGGTTAAGAATAGACAGTTTTCAATGCTGCGGCCAAACTATTCCACCCATTTATATTCTTTTGGTATCAAAACGTTCGGAATCGCGAGCCTCACCCAACTACGCAAGCATGGCTTTGATCATTGGCGTAGTTTTCAAGATGTGGAATTTTAAGTGGAATTCGAGGTTTTTTCAAGATTGCCGGAAAAAACCCCACGTGCAAAAGCAAAACCTTCTCTATAACATTTGCGGAGCATTAGTAGGGGATTCCATATGCCAAAGCCCAGTCGTTTCCTAAGAGTGGGAGAGACGGTATTTAGGCGTCAAGTTTTTCGGGAAATTGGCTGCCACGGACCAGTTTGGCCGCCATGCCGGATGTTTAGCATATCAAAAGTTGCCCAATACAAAAACGCACCTCTTGTGAAAGTTTGATCCCGATCCAAAAAGCGGTTCTGGAGTTATTTCGTCGAAACCGGCGCGTAAGAAGAATTTGGATGTAAATCCGGGTTTAATGATTACAATAGGTGTTCCCCATAGGGGTCGAACCCCTAATAATAAAGTAGGTGTGTTGTTTTTGAATTACAGAAAAAAAAAAAAAATGCATGCGCAATTCTGTGACCTAGAATTATGCAAGTAGTATTGAATCTCTTAGGTAAAATCGGTTTATATACAGTATACTGTATATACTGTATATATATTAAATGTTTTTTATACTCACAGCCGGACTTGAACCACCGACAGTCAGAACAATTGCCCATACTTTAATCCACTATACCACAGCGTGATAGAGGATACATGTGTGTAGTGGATTAAAGCATAGCCACTCGTCCTGACTGTTGGTGGTTCATGTCCGCCTCAGAGTATATATATATATAATTACATTAATGATGACATTGAATATTAACCATTGGAATACTTGAAATGACGGGCCTCAAAGCAAACCCGGAAGGAATAACGTGCAGGATAGCCAGTCTTCACCTACCACAACATAAACAAAAGAACAAGAAGCAGCAGGAAAGGTCAAGCAAAGTAGATGTCACCCCTGATTAACCCAACCAGAATATATGAGTCAGCCAATTTACCACATGCTCTGAATCACCAACCACACAGCTCGAGAATGGGAAACCTCAACCAATCACCACTCACCTGTGTCAACCAATCACCTCCCACCTTTCGAATGAAGTCGACGATCCAGCACCCAGCATCTCCCATTTATCCAGATTTGCATTACACCGAGAATATGTTTTTGCAAATGCAACATGAACACCCTGAGGCCTACCGACATAAATGGAACTAAAAGACAACCCGGAAGACGACGGAAACGCAGATACAAGAACCTCCAGGTAACGATATCTACCCAGGAAGATATAAGAAGATTCATGTTGATCTGGGAATAAAGGCCTATCCAGGTTTACGAGATTTTTCTCGATCATTAAGCTAAGTAATTTATCCTTAACTATGTATTATTATACCTTGGAAGTATAACATTATGTCAATACCAAACTTCCAAGTCTAAGCTAAGTATATAACCGCAATAACCGCACAACCATTTTCCCCATAATCTTGTGACTTCGAAGCCTGAGAAACGAGAGTCCAAAATAATGCCGCATATTACCTCTAGAAAATTAGAGAGGAGTATGCAACCACACAACAATACTATTCTAAAACCTCAGGGCTCAGAGTAGCGAATTCGAGTGTTGGCTTGCACTAGCCTGCCCCTATCCACCCGGAGAATACCTGCCTGCGGTATTCCTGAAGTCCTACCTGTGGACGCCCTGCCTAGCTAAAGTCTGGACCCTGGACAACTGCTCGAGTGACGCCGTACACCCCTAAAGTGCTACTCCACGGACCCACGATCAACGTTGGCCAGACTTGTACTCTCGACCCCTGCCCTCCAAATACCCTAAGTGTCCCTGTGTATCTTACATTGTGTTATTGTTGTTGAGGTAATAAGGTAAAATATGTGAACCGTGCTGTGTTAAGTTATTCTGTGATCTGTGCCTAAGATCATTAATTTTTCATAAGTGTTAATCCTTCAGAACTTGATATACAACCCATGTTAGATTTGTGATTAAACTCTAAACCTGTTCATTGATTAATTTGCCATAAACGTCTTACGCATATGTTATATAGTTGTGTACAATCAGTTACCTTGTCACACGTTCACAGATTTTCCATACATATGTATTCTGTGATGTATTTTGTGAGTTGAAGTCGCAGTGTATTTCGTCAATTGAATCCCTTCTGCAAACATTATTACCTAGAACCTACGCTCATTTTCATAACGAATGTACTTTTTCCCGTGAAAATTAATTCACTTCCCAACCTTCCTATTTTAAGCTCAGTCCTATAACCACTTTTGTAATTATTTTATGAACTCGTATTACCGTTCATTTGATTACCGATGTAAGTAATTTTGATCCTTCATGCTCAGGAATTCCAGCATTGCATAGTTTCTATTGCTTAATTCAACATCATTCTTCTTACACTTCGTATATTAGTGTATGTAATTTAAAGTCTCTGTTAATTCGTTCAGAACTCCAATTAATACTGCTATAAGTATTATTTAGCATAACTTCGTCGTATGCGCCCAGTTCTTCTCATTTATTAATACCTCATTAATTCTATTGTTACGCTTTCAATTATACTAGCATTCACAGAGCCATTCTTGATTAACTTTGTTTATTCAACTTAGTCGGTCTCTAAATTGCTTTGTATTGATTTATTCAGCATATTCCTGATTCCAGATTCATTCCGTTTACATCTGAATTCCTAAGCTCGATTTGTTATTATTACATACGATCGCTTAACGTGAATATAAGACATAAAATAATAACTCATAGTTTATTACTCGGCGAGCATAATCTTGTGTAAATTAAATTGTTCATTCTTCTGCCACCAGCTATTTTGAACCAATATTGAAACTCAGTTCATAGTTGCATTAACTATAATTTAAATTCTCAACACTGCAGTGCCGCTAGTGACCTGACCTGTTTACCTTAAGGGGGGTGACCTGCTCTTTGTTATTTCTGTCCTTTTCTCTCTTTCTCTGGCTTGTATCCATTCGGCCCCATTCAGCCAACTATTTTAAGACGTTTAACCCCATCTAGGTGTCAATTTTTTCCTGGCGAGCGATAGCGAGCCAGCATTATATGAAGAAATCCGACTTTCCGAAATCCGACTTACATTTTTCTATCGAAAAATGTACAAATTTAACCTGCTGTCAAACAAAAATTAGAAATATGCTGGCTCGCTACCGCTCACCAGTAAAAAATTGACACCTGGATGGGAATAAACGTCTTAAAACAGTAGGCTGAATGGGGCCAAATGGATACAAGCCAGAGAAAGAGAGAAAAGGACAGAAGTAACAAAAAGCAGGTCACCCCCCTTAAGGTAAACAGGTCAGGTCACTAGCGGGACTGTGGTGTTGAAGTAAACATGGAAAATAATTGCCAACCTGCATATAATTATCTTGTAAAATGCAATGTCACTGAAATAATTATTAAGAATGGTATAAAGGATTTTGCGGATCGTCTATACCAGGCCTGTGACGTCATAGTGACGTCACACCAGTATCCTCATCCTGGACTGGATGGTGTACTTACACTCATATGACGTCACAGGCCCGGTATAGACGATCCACAAAATCCTTTATACCATTGTTAATAATTATTTCAGTGCCATTGCATTTTACAAGATAATTATGTACAGCTTGGCGATTATCATTCAATGTTTATCTCAACCCATGCGCCCCCACCTTTAAGTCGGAAGGTCACTTTAGGATACGCGCCTGCCCACCTGGCGCACCCCCTTTTTATCGTGTGACTCACTCCGCATACCGGCGTGTTTGTTTCACACTCAATTCTCCCCAGTTCTCCTCTTGAGATTATTCATTATTGATTTACTTCATTACTTCTTTCACGGAAGACACTCGACCCCCATTGATTATTTTGTTGAGGGTTGATACTATTATATGTTTTGTATCTGTTAGTTGCTATATGTTGTTACCTTATAATTAACCACAAGTTGTTTATACCCTTCTCTGATTAAGAGTATCAATATTATTCACAAGCATTATATTGTCTGTGCATTGTTGTTTATAATTTATATTGAATCAGAAACCATCTAAGTATACCAAATTATATTTGTACCTTACCAATATTTACTCATTACATAAAGAAAGTCTACGGCTCCTCCAGCTAGGAATCTCTTTGAATAAAACCCATCTATGTACCTATACCTGTGTTGTTATTGAGTTCTGTATTATCCTAATTGAATACCTATTATGTGTGATTAAGAACGTGCTAGGTGTGACCCTGTCAAGCTTTATCAAGGTCTATCAGTCCATAATTGGATCGTTATACAGACTATATCACGAGTTATAAACATTATAACCTGACATAACACTGGCGGCAGCGGTGTCTTGATACGGCATATCAGCACGAGAGTTCTTACTGTAATTTTTTTCTTTTTCTTGGTATTCAATTGGTTTTACATTATTCATCATGGCAGCAGCTCTTAGGTCTCTTGATATCCCGGCCTTTAAATCCGAGGATTATGACATATATACTTACCTGGAAATAGTCAAACCGATCCTAGACATTATGTTTGGGAACGAAGACAATTCCAAGATACACACCATTGTGGTTAAGCTTGGTAGATATGCAACAAAAGTATCGGGATACGTGCATGACAACATGCCTGGGTTAACCTGGGCTCAATTCGAAGCTTATGTACATAGGCCTATAGCTATTAATCCTGTGTTGGGACAGTCCATTGCTGATAAAAAATTCCATCAAGTAACCTACTCAGAGGATTTGGATGGAACTATTGATCAACTACAACAGCTCGCTTTAACTGCTTTCCCGGACGAAACCACCGGCCAGAGGAAGACGACAATATTTAAAGCACTGGTCAGAATCTTGCCTGATCCCGTGACTGACCACTTCTCCATAGTGGAACCTACAAACTATGATACAGATCTTCCGGTAATAAGAAGGATCATGGCGTTACGGCAAGCCAGGGAACAAACCAAGCAAAGCACTACCAACAAAATACCGGTGATCAGCAAGGTCACCACCCACCCCACTTCCGGTACAGCTTCCTCTAGTAGCCCTGCCGCTCCTAGGGCATCTGATAAAGCGGAGGAATGTGCAAGAATCCGCCCTGCAGACTGGAAACCCTGTACCGGATCTTGCATGTTGTGGTCGCTAAAGAGATCTTTTAGCGAACTAACCAGGAAGAGGACCAGGACTCCAAATTGGTGGGCGCAGATTCCCTGGATCAAGCCGCATCAAATTTCCTCCATGATTGAAGATGGAACTGCTGGAGTGGACGAAGCAGACGTCGAAGGAGAACTTGCCTCATCATACCAGCCGGAACCGCTGGATTTTTAGAGTGCCCCCCCAAACAAATCATCGTAACCATGGCGGGGGCTCATGACGGGGCATCGGATGGAGGACTTCCGGTGTACCGCAAAATCATGCTGAATGGGGTGAAAGTTCGACTCCTTATCGATACGGGGGCTTCCCGTTCTTGTCTTTTCCTTCCCTTTTTCCGCAAACATCAGCATGTTTTCGGCGAATTTCAGCCCTCATCTGTCATATTAATTAGTGCAAACGACCAGGTTATTCCCAATCTAGGTCAGTCACCCCCCCTCTATGTTAATTCAGATGTTCTAAGCAATATCACCGATACAGAGAGAGAAGTATTGAATTGTTTAGATAAACTCAAGGTAAATAAAACGCCAGGACCTGATACAATCTCGCCTAGAGTTCTAAAGGAAGCTAAGAATGAGCTCTCCAAACCACTGACATTACTATTCAATAAATCCTTGCAGTCTGGAACTATGCCTGATCAGTGGAAGCTAGCCAACGTAACACCGATATTCAAAAAAGGCAGCAAATCCCTACCCAGTAACTATCGTCCAATTAGCTTAACCTCAGTTGTATGTAAAATGCTAGAAACGGTCATACGAGACAGACTCGTAAATCACTTGGAGGAAAATAACATACTTAAAGATACTCAACACGGCTTTCGTAAAAAACGTTCCTGTTTAACAAACCTCTTAGACTTCTTCCACGATATCCTCAACCTCTACGATGAGAGTAAAGCTGTAGATATTATATACCTTGATTTTCAAAAGGCCTTTGACAAAGTTCCCCACAAACGTTTACTGCTAAAACTAAAAGCGCATGGAATACAAGACGGTGTGTTGAAATGGATAGAAAATTGGCTCAGCAACAGAAAGCAAAGGGTAGTCATAAACGGTAAGGCATCTAAATGGACCAATGTAAGTAGCGGGGTACCCCAGGGATCGGTACTAGGACCAATTC
Source organism: Paralithodes platypus (assembly GCA_032716605.1). NCBI lineage: Eukaryota > Metazoa > Arthropoda > Malacostraca > Decapoda > Lithodidae > Paralithodes > Paralithodes platypus. The sequence goes on from CM064521.1 coordinate 46,502,600, forward strand.
TCTTTCTAATTTACATCAACGACATAGATGAGGGTCTCACCTGCACAATCTCAAAATTTGCTGACGATACAAAAATTGCAAATAGCGTACTCTCAAAAGAACAAGTTGACGATATGCAACACAATCTAGATAAATTGTCATGTTGGGCCCAAATTTGGCAAATGAGTTTCAATGCGGATAAATGTAAAGTACTACATGTCGGATACCTAAATGAGAAAGCAAACTATTCGATGAATGGCACTCAGCTTAAGAATGTAAACAGAGAAACTGATCTGGGAGTAACAATATCGAGTAACCTAAAACCGAGTCAACAATGTTCAGAAGTTGTTAAGAAGGCAAACAAAATAATTGGCTTTATAGGCAGGTCATTTGAGCATAATCCAAAGAAGTTATCCTAACCCTTTACAATTCCTTAGTCCGCCCTCTTCTGGAATACTGCGTTCAATCCTGGTGCCCTTATTACCAAAAAGATATAAACAAGCTAGAACGAGTTCAACGTAGAGTTACCAAAATGATACCTAGCCTAAAGAACAAACCATACGAAGAGCGTCTTAGAGAATTAAATCTATTTCCTTTAACCCAGCGCAGATTAAGAGGCGACTTAATTCAAGTGTTCAAAATCATCAAAGGCATCGACAATATGAACTGTAGTAAGTACTTCACTATCGACCAATCTAATTACACGCGGGGAAACGGTTGCAAAATTATTGGTAAATCTTTTAACTCGCACGAATCTAAGAATTTCTTCTTCAATCGAGTTGTCAACTTGTGGAATGGGCTTCCCCGAGACGTTATAGACTGCAGCACCGTTGATTCATTTAAATTCCGCCTAGACAAATATCTCGCATGAAACCCGCGACTGACTGCGTTTGTAAATGAATAACTTTATCCTCCCCTCAGTTACTAACCCATATGTCCCCTACTAACTTCCTAGTCCTGCCACGTTAGTGGCAGGGCAGTAGTTCCCTTTCCAATGTTCCCTTACCCACTCTAAACCACTGTTTGGACACTTGATCCTCAGTGTTTTGGAGGACAAGCAACCTAGAAGGGTCACTAGATCTGTTGTTGCTTGATTTCCTTTGTACTCACCCTAATCACGGAGTTCATCACTCTTTCGTGATATACAATCCCATTGAATCCAAGTATGATGGATATCTGGGACTTGATTTATTAATTTCATTAAGTGCCTCCATTAATTGTAGACACCGGACATTGTTGTATGACCCTCCGTCCAAACATGAACCAAAAAAAAAAAAAATCCCCTCCTCTAGGTAACTTGAAGCAGTTAAAATCCGTAACTTTGCCAGAAACTCCTCCTATGGGCGCTGCAATCCCCAAAGTTGAAATTAAGGAAAGCCCATACCCGAGTAATGTCATTTCTCCCGCCATAGTATCCACTTCCATTACAGTCCGCCCTCATTATGAGAGATGGATTCCTTTAGTGCCTACTATACCAGGAAATGTCCTTGTGACCCCACACCTCCAAAGCCCTTTCAATGGGGTATGCCTAACCGCTCCTAGCCTGCTACCACACCACCTCAATTGCATTAAGATTGCCAACATTTCAGACAAACCTGTCACCTTGCCAAAAGGCCTAGCTATTGGCGAGCTAGAAATGTACTCAGAAGAATTTTCTGTCCCCTCTGATTCATCCCCTCCTAATAAAAACCCCCTTCCTGACATACCTTCTACTCATACCAACAATCAACAAACTGATCTCAGAAATCTTCTTATCTCATATCAAGACATTTTCGCTACTTCTAGTCGAGTTATGGGAAACACTGAAGTGTTGCATCACCCCATTCACACCGTGGGCCACCCCATCAAGCAACCTCTCAGAAGAAAGATCCCCATCCAAAGGCAAGAAGAAGAAAAACAAGTAGATAATATGCTTGCCACCGGAGTAGTAAAATCATCTACCAGCCCCTGGTCTTCGCCAGTAGTCTTGGTCCGTAAAGAGGACGGATCCACCAGATTTTGCATAGATTATCGTCAACTAAATGATGTCACCATCAAGGGCGCCACCCCTCTTCCCAGAATCGATGACTCCCTTGATTCTCTGCTAGGTGCCAAATGGTTCACAACTCTTGATCTGTAAGCTGGCTACTGGCAAGTACCTGTGTTGCCAGAGCACCAACAAAAAACAGCTTTCTCCACCAGCCAAGGGAGATTGTATTAATTTACGGTCCTACCATTTGGACTTTGTAATGGACCAGCCACCTTCTCCAGATTAATGGAGTCAGTATTGCAGGAATTAACTTGGGAAACTTGTTTGGTCTATCTTGACGATATCATTGTGTTTGGCACTACTTGGGCCGAACATCTACAATGCCTGAAACAAGTTTTCCAGAGGATTCGGGATGCCAGTCTAAAATTTAAACCCTCGAAATGTACTCTAGCCAAAAATAAAGTAATTTTTTTAGGTCACGTTGTATCTGAAGAGGGCATTGCCCCAGACCCTTGCAAGCTAGAGGCTATAAGTAAAATCAGCCCTCCCACTAACGTAAAAGGTGTACGTGCCTGTTTAGGCCTGGCGTCGTATTATCAACGATTTATGAACATTTTTGCCACCATCGCCAAGCCCCTACATGACCTCACTAAACAAGAAGAGCCCTTCATATGGACCGATCCCAGACTTCAAGCTTCCAATAGTCTCATAGAAAAATTAGTTGCATCTCCGGTGGTCTCTTTCCCAGACTATACTAAACCATTCCGGTTGTACACGGACGTGTCACAATTTGGAATTGGCGCTATTCTAGGTCAAACAAGAGACGGAAAGGAGAACATAATTGCATGTGCTAGCCGAACCCTGAATCCAGCAGAAATAAATTACCCTGTAACAAAGCGAGAATGCCTCGGAATGATTTGGGCATTACAGCATTTCCAAGCCTACCTGGCCGGAGTCAAGGTCACTGTAATCACCGACCACCACGCCCTTCAATGGCTCAGAAAGTTTGATACCAAAAATGCTCTGACTGTCAGATGGAGAGAATCACTAGAAGAGTTCGATATGGATAACGTTTATCGTCCAGGGAAATTACATACTAATGCTGATGCCCTCTCTCGTCTTCCCTTACCATCAACCAACTCTACCTCTAACCAAGATGATTCGCCCCATACCATTCTGGCAATACATCACCACGGCTCGTTGGACAACAGCCAACAAGATTTGTTGCAGCAGTACCAGAGGAAACTAAAACCAGATTGGATACCCAGAAAGATCTTCAACCAGCTCACCAGGCGATGCGACAATCTTTTTACATTAGAAGGTAAAATTGTAGTCACCCCCCAAAGCGCCTTATCAACGATGCAATCCATCCACATGGATAATGGAATACATCTTGCTCAAAGAAGACTCATCACTGCATTTCAACAGGTTTACTGGACCCCCTCTCTGTATGTTACTGCAAAGCGAATCACAGAATCATGCAAAGCATGTGCTTTGGGAAAGGATCGAACCCGCACAGCTGGCCCTGCTGGTAAACTAATCGCCTCCAAGCCTCGGCAATTGCTTGCAGTAGATATCATGGGCCGCCTTGAAAATAGTCATTGTTATAAGTATATCATCACTTTTGTAGACACTTATTCAAAATATGTCATCGCATGTCCCGCCAAAGAACACTCAGCCATTTCAGTTGCAGAGGCACTCCTCCAACATGTCTTTCCTTATTTTGGCCTCCCCGAAGCAATCCACTCTGACAACGCCCCTGAGTTCACTAGCCATATCTGGTCACAACTCTCTTTAATGTGTGAGTTTAAGATCAGCCATTCTTCTCTTTACTGGCCTCAGGGGAATTCAATATGTGAACGAAGCCATCATACCATTGCAAATCAGATACGTACAAGATTACAACAAATGGATTCAAAGGATTGGTCCAGCCAAGTCAAAATTGTGCAATGGGGAATAAACACTTGCCCTCGAGAAGACGGCATCTCTCCTCACGAACGAGTATTCGGAGTAGCACCTTTGCTCCTCCCCCTCCGTCATCTAGCTGACCCGTATGAGCCCTCCTCCAACTTCGACCAATCTCTCGTCCACCTAAAGAACCGTTTTAGACAGATTCAGTATGTGCAAGATCTCCAACCAGATGAAACACCTAAAGCCAGCCCACATTACATTGGCGATCTCGTCATGGTAGCACACTTACCAGTTCCATCCAAATTAAAACCCAGATTCAAAGGTCCTTTTGAGATATTAGCGGTACCTAACTGTTAACGGATACCATTAATTATTTTGGTGAGTCACGCACGTATCGTAACAGACATATACGTAGATTTCAGCCTATCAATGATAATAATGTGATGCTTGCTAATCCTGATAAGAATGACATGTTGCCTGCAACTATTAACCACAATTTAGGATCCACAGAGCCCACCCTTCCTGAGCTACCTTTATCTGTCTCTCCCTCACGCCGCCAAAAGCCTCCTCTTAATCTCAACAACTTACCTCATACTCCCTCACCTGTTCCTCAAAACATACCTCACACTCCAACACCTCTTCCTCAAGCACTCTCCTCACCTCTGGTGTACACACCCGTACCTACCTTGCCTACACGCATGGTTTCTGCCCCGCCCACCCTCCCTTCTCAACCTTCTCTACCTTCATTACCTATACCTCTTCAACCTTCTCCATCTGTCAATTTGCCCTCATATTCAGAATCTTCCGGCACTCAGCCTACCACACCTGTTATAGCTAACATTCCTCATATCACTCAGACTTCTGTACAATCTCCTGCTCCACCTCTCTCCACTCAAACTTCTGTAAAATCTCCTGCTCCACCTCTCTCCTCACTCCCCCTTACGTTACCTATCCCTTTCGTGTCACATTTGACACAACCGCCATCTTATGCCTTCAAATATAAATCTCCAGCTCCTACTAGTTCTAGTCTTACACATAAACCTGTTGTTCGACCTATACCTCTCCTTCCCAGACGCAGGCCTCTCCCTTCTACTAGCACTCATTCTTCACCTTTAATTCGGCCCACTCCAAACAGACTTAATAGGCCACCTCTATCCACTAGCTCTGCTTCCTCCCCATCCCCACAATCACGTGTAAACAAACCTGCTCTAATCCCTACTCGGTCTAACCCCACATGTACAAGATATGGCCGACGTGTGATGCCCCCTCAACGATGGGCTCCCACCTTCTAACCCACATACGTCCGACATGACTTAGTGCAACCTACCAGACGTTCGACAACTAAACATCCTCCTGTTAGTGCGAGGTCGAACTTACCTCCACCGACTCCCTCCAATGTCCTCATTACACCTCCTCCAGCTTCGACCAGCAACACATCCAGCAAGCATCCTCCTGCCACACCACCTCCCACGATTCCTACTGCAGAGTCTACCACACCTCCTCGTCCAACACCTCTTCCTGCAGCACCTACTACTACGAAGATAAATAAGGTCACATTCTTCAAGGACGCTGTACCTACAAAAATAGAGACGCCCAGCAAGTTACTGCAGATTGCCAGAAAAGCCGGGGAAGACTGGCAAATACACATAACTATGGACACCAGTGCAACCACAGATGTCCCTACCACACTTTGGCTCCTTACTCTCCACGGGTTGACACCAATAGCAAATTCACTCACCACCAGGTCCTACACTACTAAATCGCGAGGTCGCGACTTTTTCTACGATGAATGTGGTGAAATGACGGGCCTCAAAGAAAACCCGGAAGGAACAACGTGCAGGATAGCCAGTCTTCACCTACCACAACATAAGAATAAGAACAAGAAGCAGCAGGAAAGGTCAAGCAAAGTAGATGAGTCACCCCTGATTAACCCAACCAGAATATATGAGTCAGCCAATTTACCACATGCTCTGAATCATCAACCACACAGCTCGAGAATGGGAAACCTCAACCAATCACCACTCACCTGTGTCAACCATTCACCTCCCACCTTTCGAATGAAGTCGACGATCCAGCACCCAGCATCTCCCATTTATCCAGATTTGCATTACACCAAGAATATGTTTATGCTAATGCAACATGAACACCCCGAGGCCTACCGACATAAATGGAACTAAAAGACAACCCGGAAGACGACGGAAACGCAGATACAAGAACCTCCAGGTAACGATATCTACCCAGGAATATATAAGAAGATTCATGTTGATCTAAGAATAAAGGCCTATCCAAGTTTACGAGAGATTTCTCGATCATTATGCTAAGTAATTTATCCTTAACTATGTATTATTATACCTTGGAAGTATAACAATATGTCAATACCAAACTTCCAAGTCTAAGCTAAATATTTACCTCACAATAACCGCACAACCATTTTCCCCATAACCTTGTGACTTCGAAGCCTGAGAAATGAGAGTCCAAAATAATGCCGCATAATACCTCTAGAAATTTAGAGAGGAGTATGCAACCACACAACAATACTATTCTAAAACCTCAGGGCTCAGAGTAGCGAGAGGACCTGCCTGCGGTATTCCTGAAGTCCTACCTGTGGACGCCCTGCATAGCTGAAGTCTGAACCCTGGACAACTGCTCGAGTGACGCCGTACACCCCTGAAGTGCTGCTCCACAGACCCACGATCAACGTTGGCCAGACTTGTACTCTCGACCCCTGCCCTCCAAATACCCTAAGTGTCCCTGTGTATCTTACATTGTGTTATTGTTGTTGAGGTAATAAGGTAAAATATGTGAACCGTGCTGTGTTAAGTTATTCTGTGATCTGTGCCTAAGATCATTAATTTTTCATAAGTGTTAATCCTTCAGAACTTGATATACAACCCATGTTAGATTTGTGATTAAACTCTAAACCTGTTCATTGATCAATTTGCCATAAACGTCTTACGCATACGTTATATAGTTGTGTTCAATCAGTTACCTTGTCACACGTTCACAGATTTTCCATACATATGTATTCTGTGATGTATTTTGTGAGTTGAAGTCGCAGTGTATTTCGTAAATTGAATCCCTTCTGCAAACATTATTACCTAGAACCTACGCTCATTTTCATAACGAATGTACTTTTTCCCGTGAAAATTAATTCACTTCCCAACCTTCCCATTTTAAGCTCAGTCCTATAACCACTTTTGTAATTATTTTATGAACTCGTATTACCGTTCATTTGATTACTGATGTAAGTAATTTTGATCATTCATGCTCAGGAATTCCAGCATTGCATAGTTTCTATTGCTTAATTCAACATCATTCTTCTTACACTTCGTATATTAGTGTATGTAATTTAAAGTCTCTGTTAACTCGTTCAAAACTCCAATTAATACTGCTATAAGTATTATTTAGCATAACTTCGTCGTATGCACCCAGTTCTACTCATTTATTAATACCTCATTAATTCTATTGTTACGCTTTCAATAATTATACTAGCGTTCCCAGAGCCATTCTTGATTAACTTTGTTTATTCAACTTAGTCGGTCTCTATATTGCTTTGTATTGATTTATTCAGCATATTCCTGACTCCAGATTCATTCCGTTTACATCTGAATTCCTAAGCTCGATTTGTTATTATTACATACGATCGCTTAACGTGAATATAAGACATAAAATAATAACTCATAGTTTATTACCCTGCGAGCCTAATCTTGTGTAAATTAAATTGTTCATTCTTCTGCCACCAGCTATTTTGAACCAATATTGAAACTCAGTTCATAGTTGCATTAACTATAACTAGCAGGGGTACCCGGCGTTGCCCGGATACTACCACCACTAATACTACCATAATCACCATCATCAATCACTACTACCACAATCATCACAATACTACTACTACCATAATCACCGGCCTCGACCTCCCTGTGCCTCATTAAACGGCGACCTCGATTTCGGCCGCTAAATGACCTCTGATTTTGGATCTGACCTCATCCGTATCCCCATTTTGGGGGGCTGCGAACAACTTTTGTTCCATACACCTTTCCGATCGGAGGCCTCCTTCTGCCCCAAACGGCATTTTTTTTTTTTTTTCAATTTCGGCCTCGAAACGACCTCCGATCGTGGCCTCGCACCCTCTATGACCTGACCCAGGTCAATTGACACCCACATGCAAAGTTTCAGCTCCCCAGGTCCAAAACTGTGGCCGCCTATTAAGAACACACAGACAGACAAACAGACACACGAACTGATTTAATAATATAGATTAAATTCTCAACACCGCAGTCCCGCTAGCGACCTGACCTGTTTACCTTATAGACCAGTCAAAGTAGGGCTGGACTTAGAACAAATTGCAATAGAAGGTTTTTTGGCTTTAACTTGTTTATTAGGTCCCTCTGATGAACATATAAAAAGTCTCCAACTTTTGGACACCGGGAAAGTGGTTAATTTGCATAAATTCAAGATGGCCGCCGTCCAAAGCTTCAATTTACAGATAACTTTTTTCTGGTTGCTCCTAGACCCTATAAATGTATTACAAACAACGTTTTTTGGCTTTAACTTGTTTATTAGGTCCCTCTGATGAACATATAAAAAGTCTCCAACTTTTGGACACCTGGAAAGTGGTTAATTTACAGCCAAAAAACCTTACAGCCAAAAAACCTTCTATTGCAATTTGTTCTAGGTCAAGCCCTACCTTTACTGCACATTATTGTCTATTACATTTTGCCTAGGCCTATACTAATCCCATATACGCAATATATCACAAGCAGTGCAGCTCAAATTTCCAGACACATAGGCAGATCCCCTCCAAATATCGTGATTCCGCAGACAGTGAACCTCCTCGCAAGGGTCGCAAAGTAGATGCCTCACGAGAGGAAGCATTTCTACTCGCAATCGAGGACCTAGTCAGTGGCAATGATGATGAACAGACTACAGTGGTTGATCTCGTTGATAGAATGTCCCAGTTGTGCCCTGATGTTGAAGCGTATAGTGTAAAATACATGAAACAGAAACTTATTTCATATTTTGGGGATGAACTGGTTATTAGTAACGTGCATGGACGCAGCGATGTTGTAACTGTCAAAGAAAGTGCTGCAAAGATTTTGCAACAATTCAAAGACTCACCACAGACTGATGATGAGGAAGCAGAACAAAGAAAGATAGTCAGGGCTGCGGCACGGTTGATCAAAGCAGATATAAAGAACATTGATACTTGTAGAGATTTCTATCCAGATCCTTCTGAACTCCGGTCGCTGGAAAAGAATGTGGCGTACGTTCCGCAGTCCCTTCGTATATTGCTGCAAGAGACGTTCAGTGGCAAGTCATGTGATCTTGAAGTTGCATCAATTGGACAAAGTATCGTGCAACTTACCAGACCAAGGGCCATTGTAGCACCCATTCAGTATGGATTGGCGGTTCAAATGCACCAGCACTTTGGTTCCCGCTTTCTTGTGGACAGTTTACACAGCCACGGCTTCTGTCTGCCTTACGCAGAAGTTTTGAGGTTTTCGAAGTGTGCTGCCAATTTCACGGGCACCAACATATCCACTGCAGGCAGGTTTGGACAGTTCGTTGCAGACAATGTTGATCACAACTTGCGTACGCTTGATGGGCGAGGAACATACCATGGTATGGGTATAATTGTTGCTGTCACCCCTGAAGTAAGAGACACAACATCAATACCAAGATTGCAGTCACCTGAAAACAACTTCACGGCAGCTCATATTGAAATCAAATACTACCGCAGTGTTCGCAAGAAGGGTGGGCCTCTCGAATTTAGAAAGCTTGACCCCATTTCAGCATCTGACAAGCTTGAAAATCTGGACATACTGTGGAAAACGTCATGGTTGCTTCGACCAAAACGTGGTCCGGCTTAATGCAGAGTGTGTGCCATGGACCACACCCAGGGAAATCATCCGTCCATTTCTTGCCCATGATTGACATGGACCCTACGGACATGAGTTGTATTTACTCAACACTTCACTTCGTTGCTGCGGAAAGCCATCGCCAGGGAACGACGCCAATGCTGACATTCGACCAACCGCTTTATTGGAAAGCGAAGACGATCATTGTTCATGAGAAGGAAGGAAGCGAACTGAAACCCATTGTTTTGAACCTTGGTGGCTTTCACTCTGTGATGAGCTTTTTGGGATGCATGGGCCATGTTATGGAAGCATCTGGGCTTATGGAGGTTTTGGAACTTATATACGCTGAAAATGCTGTGACCCAAATGCTGAGTGGGAAAGCCTATGCACGAGCAATCAGAGGCCACTTCTTGGTTGACACAGCCTTGAGTTCGATTGTGTTAGGCAGGGCATACGGTGTCAACCTCTCAATGGTAGATGACGAAAGTGACGCATGCAAGGACTTCCAGGAGGCTGCAGATCTTTTGGATAAGCTGTTGCGTGAAGACGTTTCACCGGATGAAGTCTGCAGTAAAGACGTTATCAACAGAATTTCTGAAAAACTTAAAGCTGAGAAGAGCTCCTTAGCAGAGCATAAGATGGGAAAGCTATGGATTCAATACATGGACATGATTGACCTGCTGCGTCGCTTCCTGAGGGCACTGAGAATGGGCGATTTCCTACTGTACCTCGGAACACTCCAGGAGATGTTGCCGTACTTTGCAGCGTGTGGTCATAACAATTATGCCAAGTCAGCCCATGTGTACATTCAAGACATGATTGAACTTGAGCAGCTCAACCCAGACATGTTCTGTCAATTGAACTCCGGTCTATTTGTGATCCGCCGAAGTGATCGGCTGTGGGCAGGACTGCCAAGCGACTTGGTTATAGAGCAGGTTTTGATGCGCTCTTTGAAAACGAATGGTGGATTGACACGTGGTAGGGGCATGGAGGAAACGCAACGCCTGCGCTGGTTACTTGCTATGCCAGCCTGCGCTGAGGTGAGTGAAGTTATGCAAGAACTGACAGGGAAGCATTTCCACACCTCTGAGCAGCACAAAGAAATGACTGAAGCAAGGCGTGAACGAGATAGGAAGGACACAGAGAAGGTTCTCGCATTCTTCAAGGATTATGATCCATTTCAAGAATCAAATGAACTCAGGAATATTGCCAACGGTGTGACAGGACCAGCCTCGGCCAATCCTCATTTACTGTATGAGGTTGGTATGAACATTGTGCAGAAGATGGAAGGTAGCAATGCTTTTGACTTTTCATTTAGGAAGAAAGATCAAGTTGAGTCGTTGGGTGCAAAGGTTACAATCAGTGCTGAAAAAGTACCAATCGACCCACAGCTCCTTTTCCAGAGGCTCCTCATCTTTGCTAATAACAGGGACTTAGGTGTTGAAGAGGTCTTTGCGTATGAGTTGTCTAGCTACCCTACTGCTCTGTTCGATAAGTGGGGGAGGCTCAGGGAAGCCAATAAACCACAGCTAGGAGATGAGATAGCTGCTGTTGTTCCCAAGTCGTCATTGGAATCATTTGAGGAAGAAAGGACTGTGACCCATGTTCTGGATGGTGGTTCCTTATTGCAAAGGATTCCATGGAAGAAGGGTGACACATTTGAGGACATTGCAAGCATGTACATGAAGCATGTTTCCAAAAACTTTCTCAAGTGGTTGTATTCGACGGTTATAAATCAGGACCTACTACCAAGGACATGACACACAATCGACGATCAAAAGGAGTCTTTGGTCAAAAGGTGATGTTCACTCCAACCATGCCCCTTCGGTCAAAAAAGGAAAACTTCTTGTCAAACTCGGACAATAAGCAAAACTTCATTGACTTATTGTGTGAAACATTCAAGGCAAATGGAATTGACTGTGTCAATGCGCCAGCAGATGCAGATGTCATGATTGCGAAGAAGGGAATTGAGCATGCAAGGGAAACCGTGACATATGTGATAGGTGAGGACACAGACTTGTTGGTGCTGTTGTGTCATTATGCGGAACGAGGGATGAATGATTTGTACTTCAAGTCGAGCAAGGAAGGTGGGAAATGTTGGCATATTAACTCAGTAGCAGAAGCTCTCGGTGAAAGCATCTGTCGTGTCCTGCCAGTTGTCCATGCACTCTGTGGATGTGACACAACCTCACGACTGTATGGTATTGGTAAAGGGGCTGCCTTGAGGAAAGTGAGGGAAGACAACGGTTTCTTGAAATGTATAGAAGCATTCTGTTGCCAAAGTGGAAGTAAAGACGCGATATCATCAGCTGGTGAAAAGGCCTTGGTTTATTTGTACGGGGGAAAAAGGAAATGACACCCTTGACGGACTGCGAAAGACAAAGTTTTGCAACAAGGTGGCAAAAAGTTCAACTACCGTTGAAGTTCACAGCCTTCCCCCAATAACCGATGCAGCCAAATACCACTCGTTCCGAGTTTATTGTCAGGTCCAGGAATGGATGGGGAACTGTGTGGACCCCGAGAAATGGGGCTGGTGTCTGCGGAAGGGACAGCTTGAACCGAAGACGATGGATTCGCCAGTGGCTCCTGATTCACTACTGAAATTGGTCAGATGTCAGTGTAAGGGCAACTGTGACACTCAACGCTGTAGTTGCAAACGGAATGAGCTTGAATGTTCCAGTGCATGTGGTCAATGTAAAGGACTCTGTCAAAATAGCAACTTTGATGCAAGCACCGATGATCCAAGTGAATACGAACTCCTATCATGAATTACATAATTGGCTCTGAATGACGTCATACTACGTCATGGTTTTTTTTTTTTTTTTTTTATAAAAAAGAGGGACAACAGGTCAAAAAACCCATACAAGCACAAAGTGCCTGTGTCACCCCTTGTGAAAGAGACAGTTCAGCCTGTCTGTAAGGTTTTTCGGCTGTAAATTAACCACTTTCCAGGTGTCCAAAAGTTGGAGACTTTTTATATGTTCATCAGAGGGACCTAATAAACAAGTTAAAGCCAAAAAACGTTGTTTGTAATACATTTATAGGGTCTAGGAGCAACCAGAAAAAAGTTATCTGTAAATTGAAGCTTTGGACGGCGGCCATCTTGAATTTATGAAAATTAACCACTTTCCCAGTGTCCAAAAGTTGGAGACTTTTTATATGTTCATCAGAGGGACCTAATAAACAAGTTAAAGCCAAAAAACCTTCTATTGCAATTTGTTCTAGGTCCAGTTAAATGATTGCTAGATTTACTGGACTATTAAGTCGGAAGGTCACTTTAGGATACGCGCCTGCCCACCTGGCGCACCCCCTTTTTATCGTGTGACTCACTCCGCATACCGGCGTGTTTGTTTCACACTCAATTCTCCCCAGTTCTCCTCTTGAGATTATTCATTATTGATTTACTTCATTACTTCTTTCACGGAAGACACTCGACCCCCATTGATTATTTTGTTGAGGGTTGATACTATTATATGTTTTGTATCTGTTAGTTGCTATATGTTGTTACCTTATAATTAACCACAAGTTGTTTATACCCTTCTCTGATTAAGAGTATCAATATTATTCACAAGCATTATATTGTCTGTGCATTGTTGTTTATAATTTATATTGAATCAGAAACCATCTAAGTATACCAAATTATATTTGTACCTTACCAATATTTACTCATTATATAAAGAAAGTCTACGGCTCCTCCAGCTAGGAATCTCTTTGAATAAAACCCATCTATGTACCTATACCTGTGTTGTTATTGAGTTCTGTATTATCCTAATTGAATACCTATTATGTGTGATTAAGAACGTGCTAGGTGTGACCCTGTCAAGCTTTATCAAGGTCTATCAGTCCATAATTGGATTGTTATACAGACTATATCACGAGTTATAAACATTATAACCCGACATAACAATACTTATCCATAAAAATCTGTGACCTTCACCATTCACCTTGGCCTTTGAATAACAAAAACACAAACTTTGAACAAGTGTTTCATTGACCAACCAAATTTGCCAGCAAAATTTGGTGACGATACGTAACCCGTTCAGTACAGTTCTGTCGGTTTAATTTCATACTGGATATTAAGATGATTTTATTTAGTTTATGAAGGGCCTCCATAAAATTAGCAGGCTTTCAACTATCTTAATTAACCCTTTTTACTACCACAAATCCTTCATAAGCTCCACAAAATCGTCTAATTATAGCTAGAATACAATACAAAAGACGTCACCGGTACACAAAGGGTTAAATAGAAGAGTTTAACCCTTAATTAGCGGCTCACCACATAAGTCGAGTTAAATAAAGCTGGACTATGTGGCGGCGCTCGACATAACTCGAGTGGCAATTTCAGCACGTAATGTTGCTGAGAGAGAGAGACAAGTGGTGGCAGGAGAGTAGCGAGCGTATGACTGCTCCAGACCACCGCGGCGAACCTACTGACACGAATCTCACCTCCCTCCTACCTCTCTCACTCGCTATATAAGGAATTGTATGGGGAAAGTGCCTAATTACATGCTTTTTGCACTCGCGTTGCACGGTTATTGCAAGAAAACTAGCCATCATAAAAGGATCGTTATGGTGTCATTCGAAAGCTCTGTTTATGCCCTTTCAGGGATAGATACTTGTTTTACGTTCTGGGTCTTATTTAGGCATGAAAATGATCACGTAAACAGCCCTATTTTGGCTAAAAACACCCCGCTGGGCGGTACATATAAATAAACCGCATAGGCCGCTCTTAAGGTGTTAAAGAAAATTATTAACACTCTTCTTATGTTCTTTGACCTTGACCTTTAACCTTAAGTATTATAATATATATTTATGTATATATATATATATATATACCGGTATATATTATGTTATCTAAGTAAAATGCAACTAAAAGCTCAACAAAAATTTAGTATTTTTTTATGATGAAGGTTAACTTTTGACCTTGGCCTGTGACCTTAACCTTTATGTAGGATTATATTTTTGTTTGCTTTGATGTTACCCTAGAAAATTAAATAAATGTGGCAAATTTAATTAATGATCATCAGTTAGTTTCTGAGGTTTTTAAAGAATAGTTGACCTTGACCTTTGACCTTCATGATGTCTGAAAATATGACATTTTAATCTTCCCTTAAAGCACAACTGTTTCAACGAATTTTGTGAAATTTACATGAATAGTAAAGAAATTAGCATATTGACCTTATATTTGACGTTGACCTGTGAGTAGTACTGTGACCTTGACCTATCAAATGGAATTATGTATATTCTTGTATGACTTTGGTCTAGGCATTCCGAATATGCATGATATGCCTAGAGAATCTTACATTAAATAGGAAATACTAGTAAAAATCATTTTGACCTTTGACCTTCGACCTTAGAATTTTTTATCGAGGATTTAGTTAGCTTAACAGCAATGTTCGTATTAACTAGCATTATGAATATGGTGTAATTCGAATAAAAACTTATTTATTACAAATAGTGATCATATACTGTGACCTTGACCTTTTACTTTTGACTTAAAATAAAATACGTATATTTGGATGGTTGTCGCATTGACCAACTGAATTTGTCTGTATAATTTGGTGACAATACATTAAACAGTCTAAGAGGAGTTTAGGGAAAATTACAAATACTCTTGTTTTGACCTTGACCTCTAACCTTAACTATTACAATATTTATGTGAAATTTGATATATACAATATTTAAGTAATAAGCCATAACACAGCCAGTTTTCCAAAATTTGAGCAATCTTTTTTAATAAATAATAAAAGTTGACCTTTGACCTTGATCTGTGACCTTGATCTTTATTAGTTTCATATATATCAATAGAATAGTTGACCTTGACCTTTGACCTTTATCTTGACCATTATATATCTCGACATTTATTATTTTCCTTGTCACTTAAAGTGCAACTATCTCACCAAATTTAGTGAAGTTTGCATGAAAAGTAAAGAAAATAGCATATTGACCTTTTATTTGAAATTGACCTGTGACCTTGACCTTTCATATGGAATTGTATAGTTTATTGCATGACCTTGGCCTAGGTATTCCGAATATACATGGTAAGCCTAGTGAGAATCTAACAGTTAGTATAAGAAATACTAGTAGAAAACCTATTTTGACCTTAGACCTTTCCCTTTAAAATATTTTTCTGAAGTTTGGGCAATACGATATCAAGGTTACCAGTAACTTGTATAGTGAAAATGAAGACATTTGAGTAACAAGTAAAATAAATAGTAAAAGTTGACTTTTGACCTTGATCTGTGACCTGGACCTTTATGTAAGAGTGTTTTTTTTTGTTTTTCATTGACATTGCCCCGGAAAATTAAATAAGCATGCCTAATTTCATTAAAACCCATCAGTTAGTTTCATATATATCAATAGAATAGTTGACCTTGACCTTTGACCTTTATGATATGTGTTTCCAAATGTATTATTTTCCTTTCATTTAAAGTGCAACTATCTCACCAAATTTTGTGAAGTTTGCATGAAAAGTAAAGGAAATAGCATATTGACCTTTTATTTGACCTTGATCTGTGACCTTGACCTTTCATATGGAATTGTATAGTTTCTTGTATGACCTTGGCCTAGGTATTCCGAATATACATGGTAAGCCTCGTGAAAATCTAATAGTTAGTATAAGAAATACTAGTGAAAAACTTATTTTGACATTTGACATTGACCTTTGACCTTACCCTTTAGAATATTTACCTAAAATTTGGTCAATACAATATATAGGTTACCAGTAACTTGTATAGTGAAAATGACGACATTTGAGTAAGAATTAATAAATAATTATGAAATATTGACCTTATTTTTAACCTTGACCTTTGACCTTAATCTTTAAGTTAAATGGAAAATTTCTTTTTGATTGACTTTTGCATTGACCAAATAGATATACCTGTGAAATTTGGTGAAAATCCATCAAACGGTCTAGGAGGAGTTTCCGGACAGACACACGACGACGACGGACAACGACGACAGACAAGCTGACTGGTGGTGCACAGCATATAGGCGGGATCTATGTGCGCGATACCACTCTGCTTCGCAGAGTTGATAATACAACAACTATGATAAAATACTGTACATCATTGACATAAAATATATAGAAAAATAAACAGAGTACAAAAAATGCTACCTTTGCCCTTGACCTACATACACTAATTATGATAGGTACATATTTTCATCGTTAAAACAAAAGATATACATTTTAATATGAGTTTTATTTTTCCAACATTTCATATATAATTTTTAACGAATGCGTATTTATTTTACGCAGTGGCATAATATGAAGGGGAATTCAGGAAGACATAAAGGGGATTTCAGGATTATAATATAGTAATTTGTTAAGCCCAAATTGTTTACATATATATATGCATTTAGTAAAATGAATTAATGTGTTTACAAATTACACAAAATAGCTAAACAAGTGAAGAATTAGGAGGATCAAAATGGAAAAGAAGACCGTAAAATGCAGGCACTTCTTCACTCAACCACAATACACCTAAAGCAAACTTGGAATAAAAGAAATTACCTGTTGAAGTTAATATATACTGTAGGTACCTGGTACACTACATATGACATGAAAAACGAGATCTTCCTGTACGCTCCCTAACTGAATTTCTCCATTTATGATCATAACATATTACTTCATTATTTTTGTTTAACCTTTTCCACTTGTATAAGAAGCAATATTAGAACAATAATATATTATATTAGATGACAGATTTATATTATAAACTTTATCTCATAAGTTTCCAGATCAGAGTAGTGTTGAGATAAAATTTGAGGGAAATTGCGTTTGGCTTTTAATACAGAAAAGCCCCATTCACTCTGGAGTCCTGACCCTTTCAGACTTTAAAATGACCCTGTGTTTCGCAAAGCCTAGTTATTAATCCTGCAAGGGAAAAGGCAACGTCAACAGAGTCATGGAAAGGGTGCGTCAAGACATGGACACCCCCGTATTTTTAATACATTGTAAAACAAAGTCAGCATGTTGGCCCTGGGTCTCCCCTGTAACTAGGTGGTCATATGACGTGGGAGGGCCGCAATCAAAACAGGATGCGCGGCACGAGGTCCAAGTTGAAGGAGGAGGAGGGGAGGGGGGGGGGGGGGGGTGCAAATTATGCATCTGTGATACCCACTCATGTGTCTGGCTAGAGATGCCGACGGGACGCCCATGGATCAGCCGGGGGACGTGGGATAGATGTGTGTGTTGGGGGTAGGTTAGGGGTATGACAGGTCAAACACGTTTTGAGGACATTGCAGGAACATTACACAGTCATTCCGCGGTCATTCATGGTGGCCTGAAGTTGCCCGGCGACAGGGGCAAGGTCGGGGAAATGTCGGGTGCATAGGTGTCAAACACCATGGTCGCTGCAAGGTCTCCCACACTTGGTGCAAACCCAAAAATCCTTTAAGTCGGCCCAGGACGGCTAAGGTTGTGTTGACAAAGTAGTGTGTGTGAATAAGGCCTAAGGGTTTGCGTGCCTCTAATTACATAATACATTAATTAAAATAAATACTAGTACTATCCTGCTCATTAGAAGTATCAATCCTTCATGGCAAGTTACTATTAGCAGCCTTTTCGTAACATTGCTGATCGTGGTTTTGGCGAATACGAATACGTTTCAAGTGTTTTTACTGTAAATGTCAACTATATGCACATTAGTATTGTGATTTATATTTATCACATCTCGCACAAATTCGTTAAATATTACAGATTTATCATGAATGGACGTATCTTTTGGGTGCAGAGATTTGGTTTCCATTGAATGTATTTGTCCTTTCTTCATTTGTTACGTTTAAAATATATCTCGCTTCATTCATTCCATTAGCACGAGCTGACACACAAATATCATGCATCTTCTTGGTCATCCTTGTTTTCTTCAACCTTCAGACAGACTAACATATATATCCTTTAAACACTCTTTACTTAGTGGCTGCATGCACTAATACAATTTATAACAAGCTCAACTATTTTGTCCTCAACATATTTAATTGTTCTACATGCCTCCCGTACATTTGTGTGTATGTGTTACATAATCTATACTTCGGACCTCACGTACATTACTTAGCAAATCCATGTCTACTGCTTTCACTCCACATATCTCGTTATAATCAGAGTATTGTTTAACATCCATAGTGTGTGGTAATAATACTCCCAAATAGTTTATATGTCTCTGTTTACATGCCCAGGTTTTCTACTGTTGATAAAATGTTCCCTACATTTGCCAATACTCTACCTTGAGTCACTTTCGTTTTTTCACACATTTTTCATCCCTATAAAATAATGAATTACCATAAATTATTTCATCAACATATCCAAGCGTTATTCCATTTGTTAAGTACCGTCTCATTATACAGTATATACTGTATATTTACTTTCAAATCCTGTCTTTCACAGATTTCCCCAAACATCTCTACTAAGCTGCTCAACTCAGACTTGCAATTAGCAAACGCTGATTAATTATCTGTACGGAGAAGATTTGAAGCAATTCTTCCTTTTCATTACTTATCGTGTCTCTTATATTTACACTGCTCATGGTCTCGATGCTTAACCTGCATGACATGCTTTTATTCCATATCCATTTTGTTTAAATAAATGTGATAGTTATTTACTCGGAATAATAAAAGATTCAAATAATTGTCATCACAAACAAACAATTACTGTAGAAATGTAGTGCCTGTACACATATAATAATAACGAGTTAAGTTGACAGATACAATAACTTTCTTGTCTTTTACATAACATCAATAAATTCTTCTTCTTCTAGTGCATTAAAATACTTACAAATTAAAGGCAACAGAGCATGAGGGACGATAATAACAATAAGTATCAGGTAATAAAGGTAAAGTAAAGGTATGCTAAAACACGAATCACAATGCAATATTAGAACAAAGCTAGGTTTGAAAAAAATTAAAAACAGAAGCCCGGGGTCACTAGAGAAAAGAATATAAAGTGAAACCAACTGTCAGAGCAGCGAGGTATACTTTCTATAAAAATATCCCAAATTAACTAGAACACGACTCTGCTTTCATCCGGACTAACCTGTCATTACTCTCTCTCTCTCTCTCTCTCTCTCTCTCTCTCTCTCTCTCTCTCACTCATCTAATACTTAAACATGCTGTTTACTGAATTATTATTAACTTATATTATAATTGTAATTTATGGTATATATAATGATATATACTATTTTACTTTAGCAACATTCTTGAAAACAATATTAATAAGTATGAAATAGAGGTGTGTATTTAATTATTGATCTTTATATCTATCCTACTGCAAGCATATAGCTATGCATTATGTGTATACATATAGAATAAGTATAAAAATACACAGTTTTATATATATATCTATATTTATCTACATATCTCTCTCTCTCTCTCTATATATATATATACATATATATATATATATATATATATATATATATATATATATATATATATATATATATATATATATATATATATATATATATATATCTTTAATACATACGAGGTTGAAAGAAATGGCAATTTCTGCGTTGGAAATTTTATTATTCAAAGTTTCCAGGTCTCTGATGAGTTTTCGCTGGGTGGCAGGAAGTAGATGAAGTAGATGAGCAAAATTCATGGTGGTACAGGGTTACATAAATGTACATGATGATACAGGATATACGACGCGTTTCACTGGACAACCAGCATTATCAAGTAAGGAAGGAATGATATAAAAGGTAAACAGGAAGGGTATATATAGAGGGTGGAGGATCAGAGGAGGCGGAAAACAGGGGGCAAAAGTCTGCTATTGGTGGAAGCGTAAACTAGGAGAGAGAAGGGGTTAACCGCTTCACGCATGCGCACTGGATGCGGGATGGTGGTCAGTAGGAGGGGTCGAAGCTGATTGGCTGCGTGTCGAGGGGCGTGGCCTAAGTTGTGTGGCGCCTGCAGAAGACGAAGCTGAAGGAGGTAGCGCGGGGGGCTGCGTCAAGGGCACCGGGGGGCGAGGAGGGGTGTTAGGTCCTGTAGTGTAGTGCCTTTTGGCAGAAGGAAGGATCTGAAGGTCCAGAGTTTGGTTGTTGATGTTGGGATGTAAGGCTTGGATATATAAAGCTTCGAGTATAGGTAATCTCCTTGGGTCACTTTCTTTATCGAGTATGGTGGTGTGTTTCTCTAACTCGTTGCGTGTGAGGTGAGGGTGGTTAGGGGTGAGATAGTGGTCTTTGATGGCTCCAGCCTGAAGGTGAAGAGTTAACCGACGTGAAAGACGAGTCTGCGTCATACCAATATAGGAATGAGGTCCACAGTCCTCATAATTACAGGTATGTTGGTAAATGACGTGATCGTCGGTCATCGGGCTCTTTATCTTGGTGGAGGCTGGTTTGTTGCGGAGAACGAGGTTGGAGGTCTTGGGGGATTTGTAATAAATTATTAATTTGATTTTGTTTTCCGGGTTGGTTGGGTGGACATGCTTGGAGATTATTTCTTTTAAGACGGCCTCGTCATTTTTGTGTTCAGAGGACATGTAATTGCGGTAGAAGATCTTAATTTCATTGGGGGGGTCAATGTTGGGAGGGCTTTGGGTGTACCATTTTTCAAGATGGTGGTTGATGGTGCTGGAGATGTCGGAGTTGGAGTATCCGTTATTTACTAAAACTTGGGATAGTCTTTCTAGTTCCTGGTGGGTGTCGGCCCAGGTAGAGCAGTGCGTGAGGGCTCTCCTAACATAGGCGGAGATGGAGGATAGAAGATAACGGCGGGGGCATTCACTATCGCCGTTGAGGCATTGTCCTGTGTTAGTAGGTTTAATGTAGACGGTGGTTTTGAACCCATGGTCGTTCAGAGCTACGAGGATGTCGAGGAAGGGGAGTTGTCCATTGTTTGATTTTTCAAAGGTGAAGTTAAGTCCGGAGGAGGTCATGAAGCAACGCTGGAGTTCCTGTAGTTCGTGGAGGTCCTTGATTTGCACGAAGATGTCATCCACGTATCTACAGTAGACGGCTGGTCGTTGGGCAGCTAGGAGCTCTTCCTCGATGGTACCCATGAAAAAGTTCGCAAAATGACGAGGCCGTCTTAAAAGAAATAATCTCCAAGCATGTCCACCCAACCAACCCGGAAAACAAAATCAAATTAATAATTTATTACAAATCCCCCAAGACCTCCAACCTCGTTCTCCGCAACAAACCAGCCTCCACCAAGATAAAGAGCCCGATGACCGACGATCACGTCATTTACCAACATACCTGTAATTATGAGGACTGTGGACCTCATTCCTATATTGGTATGACGCAGACTCGTCTTTCACGTCGGTTAACTCTTCACCTTGAGGCTGGAGCCATCAAAGACCACTATCTCACCCCTAACCACCCTCACCTCACACGCAACGAGTTAGAGAAACACACCACCATACTCGATAAAGAAAGTGACCCAAGGAGATTACCTATACTCGAAGCTTTATATATCCAAGCCTTACATCCCAACATCAACAACCAAACTCTGGACCTTCAGATCCTTCCTTCTGCCAAAAGGCACTACCCTACAGGACCTAACACCCCTCCTCGCCCCCCCGCGCTACCTCCTTCAGCTTCGTCTTCTGCAGGCGCCACACAACTTAGGCCACGCCCCTCGACACGCAGCCAATCAGCTTCGACCCCTCCTACTGACCACCATCCCGCATCCAGTGCGCATGCGTGAAGCGGTTAACCCCTTCTCTCTCCTAGTTTACGCTTCCACCAATAGCAGACTTTTGCCCCCTGTTTTCCGCCTCCTCTGATCCTCCACCCTCTATATATACCCTTCCTGTTTACCTTTTATATCATTCCTTCCTTACTTGATAATGCTGGTTGTCCAGTGAAACGTGTCGTATATCCTGTATCATCATGTACATTTATGTAACCCTGTACCACCATGAATTTTGCTCATCTCCTTCATCTACTTCCTGCCACCCAGCGAAAACTCATCAGAGACCTGGACACTTTGAATAATAAAATTTCCAACGCAGAAATTGCCATTTCTTTCAACCTCGTATGTATTAAAGAGAATTTATTACCTGGCTTTACTAACATATATATATATATATATATATATATATATATATATATATATATATATATATATATATGGAGGTAAAATCACAAATACATGTGATCAAATTATGTAGTAAAACTCGCTAGGAAAATTGAAACAATGGAACACAAAGCTTTCGTCTATTCTCTCAAGACATCTTCAGGGTAATACAAGAAAACAGGGGGAGAGTGAGGCTTAAATACCCGTCCTACATCATCTGTGAGTTGCTAACTAGCATATAAATACAAAAGGTTTTGCCAGCCTACTGCCTGTTGCCATATTTTTAGGAACATACTTAATTTTTATACAAATATATGTACATATATACATTGAAATGTGCCTAACAATACAATCTAATCATATATACAATTTGATACACATCAATGCACTTGCAGATCCCTTTCAAACTGTTATCGTAACTTATGTAAATATGAAGAAATACATATAGCCTACCTGTAGAAATACATATAATTACATATAAATACACATATATATGCATACTGTATACACGCATACATTACATACATATAAATACAAATTACATATATAAGAACAAAAGAAAAATGGGAGTCTGCAGAAAGCCGATTGGTCACACAAGGCAGATCCTTCACACACCCAACCCTAATTATAAGGCCGAATTATAGGCCCAACTCACTAATACTATGGACCCTGAGGACAGACCTTCCCAAAATGGTCAGATCAACATAAGGATAAAAGGAGTCTATAGAAAGCCGAATAGCCCACACATGGCATATCCCCCTCACAACTAAACAGTATATAAATTATATATAAACACACATATATACACACACCTACATACACACACACATATACTGTATACATACATAAACATACATATATACAATAATTATTATAAAACAAAAAACAAAACAAAGAAAATACATAGTGATCATACCTCATGTGTATAGTATTAATAAGATACCTAACTATCTAATACTATGATAAAAGGGTCAGATGTCAAACTACAAGCTGTTTCAATCTAGGAGCTGACGGTCTGGACATCTATTTCTAGCTCTTTTTATTTTATCATTTTCATTGAGGAGATTTAGCAGGATGTTATCTATTTTGTAAAGGCCATCATTTAGATTCATAGTGTTTCTAAATTCTCTGATCAAGGCGGACTCGGCAAATAGTCTTTCATAATAGCAGCTTGACCAGTAGATCATCTTAGCCTCATCCTAATTTACATGATGGTTTTGTCTTTGTTTATGTTTAAAAATACCATTAGATTCTTGAGATGACGTTACTGATTGTTTGTGTTGTTTAACTCTCACCTCTAATCGTTTTCCAGTTTGTCCTATGTATATGTCATTACATCCTTTACACGGAATTAAATATACACCACCTGCATCATTGTTAGGGCTGTTTTTAATCAAAGTAGACTTGACGGAGTTTTCATAATTGAATACTACATTTATATTCAAATTCTTGAGAGATGTTGTGAGAGGTGTTAATTCATCGTGATATGGCAAAACTAAGATATTTTTCCTTGAAAAGGGAGCTTTATTATTTACATTATAGAAGGTTTTTTCGGCTTTGGCTAAACTTTGATCAACATAACTTGATCTATAATCTTGGCTAGATTATAGATTTGTTTGTATTCGTTATCTATGATTTCTGGGTTACATATCCTTAATGCTCTTAGAAACATACCTGACAAAATTGACAGTT
Source organism: Paralithodes platypus (assembly GCA_032716605.1). Lineage (NCBI taxonomy): Eukaryota > Metazoa > Arthropoda > Malacostraca > Decapoda > Lithodidae > Paralithodes > Paralithodes platypus. The sequence goes on from CM064521.1 coordinate 46,527,035, forward strand.
TTACTTTAATATGATGGTTGGAGAAAAAATGAATATAGGAATCTACAAGAGTCGGCTTTCTATATACCGGTACTTTAAATTTTAAGTGACCTTATTATTTATAATCATGGTATCAAGGAAAGGTAGTTTATTGTTTACTTCTTCTTCAATTTTGAATGAAATCGAGGGGACAAGATCGTTAAGTTTATTAAGGAATGAATGGTGATTTTCTATAATGTAAATAATAAAGCTCCCTTTTCAAGGAAAAATATCTTAGTTTTGCCATATCACGATGAATTAACACCTCTCACAACACCTCTCAAGAATTTGAATATAAATGTAGTATTCAATTATGAAAACTCCGTCAAGTCTACTTTGATTAAAAACAGCCCTAACAATGATGCAGGTGGTGCATATTTAATTCCGTGTAAAGGATGTAATGACATATACATAGGACAAACTGGAAAACGATTAGAGGTGAGAGTTAAACAACACAAACAATCAGTAACGTCATCTCAAGAATCTAATGGTATTTTTAAACATAAACAAAGACAAAACCATCATTTTAAATTAGGATGAGGCTAAGATGATCTACTGGTCAAGCTGCTATTATGAAAGACTATTTGCCGAGTCCGCCTTGATCAGAGAATTTAGAAACACTATGAATCTAAATGATGGCCTTTACAAAATAGATAACATCCTGCTAAATCTCCTCAATGAAAATGATAAAATAAAAAGAGCTAGAAATAGATGTCCAGACCGTCAGATCCTAGATTGAAACAGCTTGTAGTTTGACATCTGACCCTTTTATCATAGTATTAGATAGTTAGGTATCTTATTAATACTATACACATGAGGTATGATCACTATGTATTTTCTTTGTTTTGTTTTTTGTTTTATAATAATTATTGTATATATGTATGTTTATGTATGTATACAGTATATGTGTGTGTGTATGTAGGTGTGTGTATATATGTGTGTTTATATATAATTTATATACTGTTTAGTTGTGAGGGGGATATGCCATGTGTGGGCTATTCGGCTTTCTATAGACTCCTTTTATCCTTATGTTGATCTGACCATTTTGGGAAGGTCTGTCCTCAGGGTCCATAGTATTAGTGAGTTGGGCCTATAATTCGGCCTTATAATTAGGGTTGGGTGTGTGAAGGATCTGCCTTGTGTGACCAATCGGCTTTCTGCAGACTCCCATTTTTCTTTTGTTCTTATATATGTAATTTGTATTTATATGTATGTAATGTATGCGTGTATACAGTATGCATGTATATGTGTATTTATATGTAATTATATGTATTTCTACAGGTAGGCTATATGTATTTCTTCATATTTACATAAGTTACGATAACAGTTTGAAAGGGATCTGCAAGTTCATTGATGTGTATCAAATTGTATATATGATTAAATTGTATTGTTAGGCATATTTCAATGTATATATGTACATATATTTTGTATATAAATTAAGTATGTTCCTAAAAATATGGCAACAGGCAGTAGGCTGGCAAAACCTTTTGTATTTATATGCTAGTTAGCAACTCACAGATGATGTAGGACGGGTATTTAAGCCTCACTCTCCCCCTGTTTTCTTGTATTACCCTGAAGATGTCTTGAGAGAATAGACGAAAGCTTTGTGTTCCATTGTTTCAATTTTCCTAGCGAGTTTTACTACATATATATACTGTATATATATATATATATATATATATATATATATATACAATATGTACGTGTGTGTGTGACTGATTCATACTGACGGGTAGATGGAATGGGTGGGGGAAAACGCAGGAAAGATCTTTGAATCTTTCTTCTCTAACGTTTTGGGCTACGGACAACCCATCTCCAGAGAGGGCTCTCTGAAGATGGGTTGTCCATAGCCCGAAATGTTAGAGAATAAAGAATCAAAGCTTTTCCTGTGTTTTCACCCACCCATTTTATAGTCAGCCAGTCAGTAGCCAAACCCTTATTCCCTTAAAGGGGTAGGGAGGATCAGCCAGAAATGGGTCCTTTGCAGGCAAACGGTCCAGTTCCGAGGCTTGCTGATCCATTAGTGGGAGTAAATTCTGGAAGTGGAACTCCTAGGTCCAACCTCCAGGGGCTATCCGCGCCACACAAATGACTGACGATGGGGCCGCCACATCACATATAATTTAAACGTATATATATATATATATATATATATATATATATATATATATATATATACTGTATATATATTAGAAATGGAACGAATATCAATTTTCACTATTTGCGAAAGCGAATACGAATTCGAATTTTTGTTGGTAAAATTCGAATTGCGAATATTTCAATCTCTCTTGAAGGATGAAATTTTCATCCTTCAAAAACTGGTAATTCTTTATTTATCACCAACAAAAGTTAATTAAATTACTATGAAATTAATTACCGGAAGCTAATGACGATGTGAATGTGTAATTTCTTCAATATCATAAATGAACTGTATGAATTAATTTTGAATATATTGTAAGAGTTCTGGATGCTTGTTGCTAAGATGGTTTCTGAACCCCGATGTGAATTTTCCTTTCCGAGAAAATGTATTATTGCAAAGCTTACACTTCATTCCACTTTAGCGGCCCCAACGCACATCTACACTGTTATTTATTCGTTTGTGTTAACTTCAAAATTTAATACTTTACATTTTTGTATATCTGTTATTGGTTTCGTGAAAACATTCGCATGTCTGCAAATAGCTATGAATGGAAATGCGAATACGAATACGAATACGAATATTGAAAAACATAGCAAATATTCGCACATACGAATACGAAACGAATATTCGGTCCATCTCTAATTATATATATATATATATATATATATATATATACTGTATTTATATACATACTATATATATATATATATATATATATATATATATATATATATATATATATATATATATATATATACAGGGAGTCCCAGGTGAACATGGCATAACTTTGGGAAGTGATAACATAAGGTATTCGAAGTTTAAAATGCTATATAAAACAATCTAAATATCAACCGTTAAACAAATATTAAAGGTTTTATATAATATCCTTCCTGCATTGCTTTAATGGACTCTTCTATTTAAAATGGTTTTCAGCAGGTCCAAAATGAGCTACTTTGTGTATAATCATTTTACAGAATTATAATAACTCGATAATAACATGGTCAAATATTTGCAGTTACATGGGGGCCAGCCTTATGGGGAAATACTTAGGAAAATGCCATTTTCAACATGCAATATCTTTAAACCGGTTAAGCTTTTGGATATTTCCTATAGTACATTTTATGCTTAGAATATCTTGATTTATCATATCCCGAGGTTATGCCCTTTCCTCCTCGGACACCCTGTATATATATATACAGTATATGTGTGTATGTGTGTGTGTATGTGTGTGTGCGTGTGTGTGTGTGTGTGTGAGAGAGAGAGAGAGATGCTTGTGGTGCTCTTTCCCTTCAATTTACGTTGAGTTTCTCCCTGGTCATAAAATATTCCGATACACCAGAAGTTGGTTAAATTAGTCACAGGAAAGTTTCGTCACAAGTTTTAATAATCCTGACACACAAGAGTGAACACACGCTCTCATACGCACAGACTTACACGCACATAACTGCACATATACATGTACACACACATTCTATAATATTCACTCACACTCACACACATACGCCTAAATCGCATAGTACACATACCGGTACTGTAAATGTAAAACCTACAGCAATATATAACTGCCAAGAAACTGTGTACAGAAGTATACATGATAATCTTAAATAATTTGCACAATACATATACTTCAATTATCGATAATTATGATCTATAACTGTTAGTACTTATTTAAATAATAACATAGCATGCAAGGTTCATAGATTTTTCACCATCAAATGTCATCAATATCAACATATAATTACCAACACCAATAGTGTTACAACTTCAAATTATGACTAAAACAGTTTTCTCTCACAATGATCTATAGAACTGTCAGAGACAACCGGGAACCCTTATCACGTCATTAGCGACAGAGGATGGGGCCACCCCCAACACTTACTTACCAGCTAATTTGCACCTAGCAACCCCCGGATGGACCTCAAATCGAAAATGGCCTATTCAGCCATTGATTCCGAAACAAACAAATGCCCGTGTGACATGCACAAAAAGAACCGCTGATAATAATAAGAAAGTTGATGACTATCCACGGCACAGAGAGAAGGCAGGCAAGATAACTGCTGCCAACCCAAATTCCTGCAAATAATTTTGGACTAGTAAGGTCTCCGGTAAAGTGAGAACCAGCACATCCTGTAAATTGTAGGCAACCACCCCCTAAACTGTGTCAGTATGCACAGCAACTTTAAGGCAACACTAAGCTGTACTTCAACACTTACAGTAATTTGTTGGCAACCTAGAGACTGTGAGTCAGCAGGTCATATTCCTTGCAAGCAACCCCAATCTGTGCACCAAAACGTTCTGCAAATGGGAAGCACCAAGAGAGCTGCAGACCAGAACATCCAACAGCTTGTTGGTATCTTTAAAGCTGCACCCTATACAACACAGACCTACAGCCAGCCCTGCACACCTACCTTTGTTACCTTCACGATCGCCGGCCTGAGAGTGGATGCTCAAACCATCCTTTCCCCGCCTAATAAGGGGTTATCACACTTGGCTATTTTTTCGTGGTTTCTGGATCTTCGTTCATAGTTTAGACGACAATACCATGGTTTCCCTTTCACACATGCACCTAGATAATCAACGAAAATTTAATTATACGTACACTCTTTCGTTCTCACTTCGAAATTCGGCGGTTTTAGCTTCCCGTCATGCTATTAATGAATCTCAATTCCAATGATTAAGCTCAACATATATACAAAACATGGTAAGTATGGCTATATTGCTCGCTATTGCCTAAAACAAGCGATATAAATCCACATCTGTCGGTAAAAGTGCAAGTCAGTGGAAGCAGCAGCACACTCGTGATTGGCTATTTTATCAGTACCCTGATAATTAATTTATTATCTGTATTGTTCTTTATTTATTCATTAAACTAGATATGTTTAAGTAAGTTTAACGATTACTTAATAAATGTACAGTCCTATCCGAATCTAAAGAGCTATTAAACATCACAGGAAACACAATAATAACGTATATATCATAAAGTAAACGCAAGCGAGATAAAGAAATGATAAACGCAAAAGTAAGCGAGAGTAAAGGCTGACTGACTCAGGTCTACGCATTTTAGCCAATCACAGGCCGAGTTTTACGCATTACACATTTAAAATATGCAGTGACGGTATTTCTTCCCTTGCTTGTTTATATGTACGATTTTATATGTTCTTGTGATATTTTATAGCTCTTAAAGTTCGAATAATTATCACCTATCAAATCATCATTAGATATATTAAAACTTATCTAGTTTAATAATTATATGGAATATATATATATATATATATATATATATATAGTTTGATATTAGTGTAGCCAGGGAGGATATTTTCTTTCAGGCAGGTGAGATTAAAATAATAGGCACAGTTTGCATTATTGAGTTTTTTATTGATACTCTCAATTTTTCGTATAGTTTTTCTGGTATTTTCAGGAAGTTGGTAAAGGAGGTTTGCAAATGGTTCCGACGTTTCAATGGGCGCAGCCATCATTATCAAGGAGAAGTGAAGTTAGAAGGTGATAAGTCGAGTTTATATAGGCGATACAAGATCAAGAAAGGGATTATTGTGTGCTAGCTGCACGCTGGTTGGCTAACCTAAGACTAGCTCTGGTAGGCTGGCCGGACGCAGGAGTGGGCGGGGCCTCTGCATCGTTCATCTGCGTGTGTGGAGGGGGCATTCCTGGGGGCATCATGGAGGGCCTCGCTGTGGAAGGGCGTGCCGAGGGTAGGATCTGGCTGTATTCCGCTTGTGTGTTTAAAGTAGGTTGGTATGTTTGTATATATATAGCTTCAAGAATGAATAGGCGGCATGAGTCTATTTCTTTATCAAGAATAGAGGTGTGTTTATCTAAGTCGGGTCTGGTGAGTTCCTGATGGTGTGGGGATGTGTGGTAGTGGTCCTTGATAGCTCCGGCTTGAAGGTGGAAGGTAAGGCGACGTGACAGACGAGTCCTTGTCAAACCGACATAAGTGTGAGGTCCACAGTCCTCACTGTTACAGGTGTGTCGGTATATGACATGGTCCTCTTGTGACGGTTTCTTAGCGGTAGCTGGGCTGTTGCGAATGACTAGTTGTGATGTTTTCCTCGATTTGTAGTATATGGTGAGTTTAAGGTGTTGGTCAGGGTTCGTAGTTTTAACGTTGTTGCTGATAATGTCTCTCATTATGTTTTCGTCTGTTTTGTGATCTGAGGACATGTGGTTTTTATAGTAAATTTTTATGTATTCAGTGTTTGTATTAGTAGGCATGTCGTTTTTGTACCATGTTTCAAGGTGTTTGTTGATGGTGTGGGCGATGTCCGAGTTACTGTACCCATTGTTTACAAGCACCTGGGTGAGCCTCTCTAGTTCCTTGTGAGTGTCTCGCCAGGAGGTGCAGTGTGATAGGGCTCTCCTGACGTAGGCGGCGATGGTGGATCGTAAATATCTCTGGGGGCATTCACTTTCGCCGTTGAGACATAATCCGTTGTTGGTGGGTTTGGTGTAGACAATGGTGGTAAAGCCTGAGGTGTTGTTGTTGTTTACGAGGACATCAAGGAAGGGGAGATGACCGTTAGAGGACTCCTCGAAGGTGAAGTTTAGACTGGAAGAGGCGATGAATCGTTGTTGAAGGTCACGTAGCTCCTGTGGGTCCTTCACACGCACGAAGATGTCGCAGATTGATGGTGTGGCAATGGGCAGTCCCCTAGGAGTCCTCTTTGCCAATTTTTACATGGGCACCATCGAAGAAGAGCTCCTGACTACCAACCGCCCCTCCGTCTACTGCAGATATGTGGACGATATCTTCGTGCATGTGAAGGACCCACAGGAGCTACGTGACCTTCAACAACGATTCATCGCCTCTTCCAGTCTAAACTTCACCTTCGAGGAGTCCTCTAACGGTCATCTCCCCTTCCTTGATGTCCTCGTAAACAACAACAACACCTCAGGCTTTACCACCACTGTCTACACCCAACCCACCAACAACGGATTATGTCTCAACGGCGAAAGTGAATGCCCCCAGCGATATTTACGATCCACCATCGCCGCCTACGTCAGGAGAGCCCTATCACACTGCACCTCCTGGTGAGACACTCACAAGGAACTCGAGAGGCTCACCCAGGTGCTTGTAAACAATGGGTACAGTAACTCGGACATCGCCCACACCATCAACAAACACCTTGAAACATGGTACAAAAACGACATGCCTACTAATACAAACACTGAATACATAAAAATTTACTATAAAAACCACATGTCCTCAGATCACTAAACAGACGAAAACATAATGAGAGACATTATCAGCAACAACGTTAAAACTACGAACCCTGACCAACACCTTAAACTCACCATATACTACAAATCGAGGAAAACATCACAACTAGTCATTCGCAACAGCCCGGCTACCGCTAAGAAACCGTCACAAGAGGACCATGTCATATACCGACACACCTGTAACAGTGAGGACTGTGGACCTCACACTTATGTCGGTTTGACAAGGACTCGTCTGTCACGTCGCCTTACCTTCCACCTTCAAGCCGGAGCTATCAAGGACCACTACCACACATCCCCACACCATCAGGAACTCACCAGACCCGACTTAGATAAACACACCTCTATTCTTGATAAAGAAATAGACTCACGCCGCCTATTCATTCTTGAAGCTATATATATACAAACATACCAACCTACTTTAAACACACAAGCGGAATACAGCCAGATCCTACCCTTGGCACGCCCTTCCACAGCGAGGCCCCCCATGATGCCCCCAGGAATGCCCCCTCCACACACGCAGATGAACGATGCAGAGTGAATGCCCACTCCTGCGTCCGGCCAGCCTACCAGAGCTAGTCTTAGGTTAGCCAACCAGCGAGCAGCTAGCACACAATAATCCCTTTCTTGATCTTGTATCGCCTATATAAACTCGACTTATCACCTTCTAACTTCACTTCTCCTTGATAATGATGGCTGCGCCCATTGAAACGTCGGAACCATTTGCAAACCTCCTTTACCAACTTCCTGAAAATACCAGAAAAACTATACGAAAAAGAGAGTATCAATAAAAAACTCAATAATGCAAACTGTGCCTATTATTTTAATCTCACCTGCCTGAAAGAAAATATATATATATATATATATATATATATATATATATATATATATATATATATATATATATATATATATATATATATATATATATCTATACAAAAGAAATGTATTTCCATGACATAGCCTACTAATTGTCCGTGGATAGACGAAGATCTCCCAACTTGCTCGGGAAGCGTGGATTGTCGGCAAGACCACGGAAAATAGACCAGAAACCACGGAAATGTGGAGACCACGGAAATATTGGCAAGTGTGATAGCCCCTTAACCCGGGAACTGCGGGGAGACTCTTAAGAGTTCCCCCGGCGGACTGCGGGGAGACTCTTAAGAGTCAGAGAAAAAAAAAATCAACTTTTGACATCGAAAAAAAAAAAAAAAAAAAAAAAAAAAAATTGTTTTTGTATTTTTTTTGGGCCCCTGGGCCATGTAAAATCTCAGTCCTCTACCTCCCCTCCTTCCCCACTTTCCTCCTCTCCTTCAGTTATCACCTATTTTCCCTGTTATTCCCTTATTCTGAGGTATATTTTCGTGCTAACATTAGAAATCCGGTTGCAGGGTGTGGTCATCACTGATAGCAAGCGAATGCAAGAGAGAGAGAGAGAGTATCGATCGACTGTGTCTCAGTGGCCTTGGGGGAAATTGGCGGGAAAGCAGCTTGCCTCACCCATACATTATACAACTCGCGGGCTATATCTCCGATTTTGACCATCCAAACGCTGTTTTCACTCGTTTTATTGTTGTTTCAGGTTAATACCTTTATAATCAACCCATAATAGGCGCATATGGATAAGTATTAAATGCTATTAATGGTACAATGAATATTTTAGTGACGGAAACACCTCAAATACATGCGCACAGGGAGAGGTGTCTAATTACCCCCATGCGCACTTCAGAGGTTAAGGAGTCTACTGGGCTCAATATCTTACGACCTGTGGTGGGATTGGAAACTTAAATTGACTGACCCGATTTCATTTTATTCATTGAATCTGTTAAACAATAAACTACAACCCAGTGTTTGACTAGAATCTGTGTATGCCCTGATTTTCAATTATTATTATCTCTATATTATCATTTAAATCATGATCTCCATCCTCATCCTCTCCATATAATCTCACCACCATCATCATGTCATCATCACTACCATCATCTGCCTCAATTAGTTCAGCCTTTCTCAACATGGACCAATATCATCTTTTCCAGAAACTTCCCAATCACATCCCTCCCCTCTGATTACACGAGCACGGTATATCTTTAAAAAAGCAGAGCAATGTAATCACTTCTGTCTGTTTGTCTGTGTTTCTGTATGGTAGTAACATTTCTCATAACATAAGCTTGGCTATTGATGGAACTATGTTAGTGCCTTCAATTGATCGCCGCTAACAAGTTACCAGTTAATTGAGACTTGATTCCACTTGCTCCCAAACCTAACACTTACCTATAACCATAGACTTCAGTAGATCTGGACTGGACACGAAAATGGTACTTTGCAGTAAGGGACCCAAAATCGGAGAACGAACTCCCAAGTTCGAACCTCGAAACCGCTAAAATGTGATATTTTCGCGTTTTCGAGGTTAGAACTTGGGGGTTCGTTCTCCGATTTTGGGTCCCTTACTGCAAAGTTCCATTTTCGTGTCCAGTCCAGATCTACTGTAGTCTATGCTATAACTAAATAGACTGCCTTCCGTCCCCCAACCCCCCCTACACACACACATACACACGCACACGCACACACACACACACGGGAGGGTCTGTACGCCGCCACATTCCTTACCCCCTGTGCATGCGCGAAAATGTAAGCCCCCCTTGGCCCCGCCCACTGCCCAAAATGTACAAATATTATATTAGATTAGATTAGCCTAACCTAACCTAACCCTAATATAATATAATATTATATAACATACCACAAATAACAAAATAAAAATATAAAAATACACAAAATCCGAGTGGGATCGAACATTGGTTTTCTCAGTGTAGGGTGGGAGCTCTACTGACTGAGCTACAGAGTGACCTGACAGTAACGGTTTGAAGGCTATATTTAAACGCGGGAAACGCGGGGCGGGGCCAAGGGAGGCTTACATTTTTGGGCATGCGCAAGGGGTAAGGATTCTGGCGGCGTACATCCCCTTCCCACACACACACACAGGAATACAAAAGAATACACAGGAAGACAAGCAACAACAAACCTAATGGTCCTTACTAGGTTGCTTGTAAATATAAAATAAAATATGAAATACAAAATATAAATAATAATATAAATGATAATAATAGATAGCCACAGCCATCAACTGATGGGCTTCAGCTCCAGAAAGACCGTGGTTCAGAAAACAAAATTATAGTATTATACACGATACTGATATGGTCATTGGCGATATTTAAATGTCTGGACTGTATGGCACTCTACAATATTTCTAGGCAATTTATTCCATAAATTGACCACTCTGTTGAACAAGAAGTGCTTCGCTTCATGAGACTGACACGTCTTTCTGATAATTATGTAACCATTACTTCTTGTGTAATTTGAGTTATCTAGTCCACGTTGTCGTGGCTTTTGATTATTTATATAAAACTTGGATTAGGTCCTCTCTTATTCTGCATTTGGTAAAGGTAAATAGGTTTAACTCTTTAACCCATTGAGCACCAGCGACGTGTGTTATATTTGATTCTACCTGTATTTGGACGATAATATGCAGATTAATAAGGATCTGGGGGTAGTTGAAAGGGTTGGATGAGATAGTTTGAAGCCTTATTATTGCTAGAGGTCCTTCCTAAGCTGAGTAAAATCGCTTAATAGTTGCCAGAATATGATGAAAAGGACCTCCCTGGTAATGAACGGCTTAGGCCGTTCCTCATAATTATGGTATATTCCTTTGTCGGGGAATCATTTTAGTTACTGTCCGTTGTACTCTCTCTAGTTGTTCAATGTCCTTTTCATAGTATGGCGACCAAAACTAGACACAATATTCCAAATGCGGACAAACATTTAGAATGCGGACGAACACACATTACATAAAACATACTAAATTTGGCAATGCATCTTCTTTATTACTTATTCATAGACTCTCACTTGTCGCTTGCTCGTTAGCTATTATTTGTTTTAAATTTATCATAAAAATTAAAAGTTAGCGATAGACTTACCAAATGGGAAGAATTACTTTTTCCAACTGTGCAGAGAGAATTTTGAGGAGTAAAGGCTGTGTCCCATATTGGCCAACTCTGGCAGCAAACCCGCTGTGAATGGTATTTTTGTGTGTTCGCCGATCATCGTCCATCAATCGCCCATCTCTTCGCTAATCATCGCCAAACGGGCCCGAGATTCTCCCAAGCATCGCAATCAATTGCCCAATGGTCAACCAAATTTTAAACATGTTTAAAAATTGATGGCAAATCGAAAGTTCATTGGAACGTTGCACGGCGTTAGCGGGCTTCGCACGGCATGTGCATGGCGTTTGCAGCATGGCCACAACAGTAGGTGGCTGATTTTCATTGGTACACCGTCTTTGTGCCTTCATGGCACCATTGTTGGACTGTCAATTACGTCCTTGCACCGTCATTACCGTCGCAGCATTATTCTATTACCGTCGTTCACCCTTTATCCGGTATTCAGATAAATGAAAATCATGACAGAAGTCATATTTCGTCATATACTCATCATTTTGTTCGTTTGGGTTGAATGTTAATGGGGGAGGGGCTTCTCCAAACAGGTTAGCTTGAGAGAGGTATAGGACATACAACTATTTGCCGAGATACTGTAGTTTAGTTTACCATATATATTTGTGTCACCAAGATATCTTGAGGTGGAATTAATTACTTAAGTTTGTTGGCAACTTGTTTTGGCAAAATGTACAAGTCTCAAGAATTCGGACTGAGTTGTTTACTGTGCCAAGAAAGATATATTGATATTCTTGACAATTACATGTTGCATTCACTTAAGGGCTTTTTTGTTTAATTCGCTCCATAGAACTTTCAAGCTTTAAAAAACACCTCCAAGCCCTTCCTCCTAAATTACAGGCTCGCTATCGCTTGCCAGGAAAACTAATGACACCTAAATGGCACAGAAAATATTAATATTAACAAAGAAATTGGGTGTAATGTCTTGAAATCGCCAAACTAATTGGACTAACTTCTTGAAATCTCAAATCTAATGCGGCTAACCATGACGGGGAAGGGATCCAAAGAAATATACAAAACAAAAACTTCCCCTTAACATAATGGTAGCATAGGAAAAGCATATTTTTTTTGTCTATGTACTGTATAATATTATGAAGGAGACAAAATGCAAAGCTGCCTGTAACAAGTATCTCACCCAAAGCTTGAAAGAGTGACAGAGAGCCAAATATAGGTTTGATTCCCGAAGGGAAGTAGAGAAAACCTAATATTTAGTAGGGCCCCGTAATCATGGACGACTTCGCCTAACATTAATAGTCTCCATTCAACATCCTGCGCCAGCAATTTGAATAACCCGCGCGGAAGATCATGGAGTACTCATCACAAGTGCACGCCTAATTCCCTTATGGGATCGTCATTTTGATTGGGTACCCTACAGAAAAAAACTCCGTAAATAAAATAAAAAAGAAAAGATAATTTAACCCCCTCAGACGGATTATGTTCCGATAAGATACAGGAGGCGGTTGACGCAGCTTTTGGGTCTAGAATTTGGCTCATGAGTGTTTTGGAAACCTTCACATTTCTCTATTCCCAGCCACCAGAATTATGTTTATTGTTATGTATCGTATGTGAATAGATGGCTGAATGACTATACTACATGAAAATAAAAAAATAAATCAATAAATGGAAATATAGAATAGAAACGTACTCCCGAATACAAATATTGACCGCATAATTGTGTTCCCACCGTCCTCTCGGAATTTTGAGTGATGACCATATATTTTTATGTACTAAAATAAAAGTATTTTTTCTCCTCTTTCCAATGATGAACACGGAAATTGTCTATCTTCAATAGTTTTCAAGCACTGGGCAAAAACAAAAACAGTAATATTTTGCCGGATATGGTTTATAACATGATTGATTTATATTTTGGTTACGAGGTCTATAGTTTTCAATTTGGTCTGTATGAATGCGCAAGATAATGACAAAGAAGATAAACAAAACTAGAACTTCCTAAGATAAATAATGTTTTTTCTATGAATATTTGAAATCACGGGTCGAAAAAGCGAATATTTACTTTCCGCCGTCGCCTCACCCTGGATAAAAAGCTCACTCCGAGCAGTTCCCCACCTCGGCGTCGCGGTATTTGCTCAGGTATGTATGTAATAGTATATATCACCTGAATCGGCAAATTATGCTCTTTCTAATGGTGAAAACCACACCACTACATCATAATTGGTTCGCGAGCTATGGGCAATTGTTTTCATGCAATTAGATTGTGGTGTAAATGAAAGACAATGTTTATCACAGGACATTATTTTAGCCACAATGTTTGTAATAATATGTAATAGTATACATCACCTGAATCGGCAAATTATGCTCTTTCTAATGGTGAAAACCACAATACTACATTATAATTGGTTCGCGAGCTATGGGTAATTGTTTCCATGCAATTTGATTGTGGTGTAAATGAAAGACAATGTTTATCACAGGACATTATTTTATCCACCATTGTTGCTCTCCCCCCCCCCCCCCTTCCCCCCCAAAAAAAAGAAAAAAAATATAATAATCCAAAAAAAAAAAAAAAAAAAAAAAAATATATATATATATATATATTATATACAGTATATATATTATACTGTATATATATACAGTATATATAATTTATATATGATATATAACAATCTCCACCACTGCTCTACCACCACCACCACCACAACAACCACCATCTCCACCACCACCACTGCTGCTCCACCACCCCCACCACCACCGCTCCACCACCACCATCACCACTGCTGCTCCACCACCACCACAACTACCACCACCACCACAACTACCACCACCACCACCATCACCACAACTACCACCACCACCACCACCACAACTACCACCACCACAACTACCACCACCACCACCACCACAACTACCACCACCACCACCACCACAACTACCACCACCACCACAACTACCACCACCACATCTACCACCACCACCACCACCACAACTACCACCACCACCACAACTACCACCACCACCACAACTACCACCACCACCACCACAACTACCACCACCACAACTACCACCACCACCACCACAACTACCACCACCACAACAACCACCACCACCACCACCACCACAACTACCACCACCACAACTACCACCACCACCACAACTACCACCACCACCACAACTACCACCACCACCACCACCACAACTACCACCACCACCACCACAACTACCACCACCACAACTACCACCACCACCACCACCACAACTACCACCACCACAACCACCACCACCACCACCACCACCACAACTACCACCACCACCACCACCACAACTACCACCACCACCACCACAACTACCACCACCACAACTACCACCACCACCACAACTACCACCACCACAACCACCACAACTACCACCACCACCACCACCACAACTACCACCACCACCACAACTACCACCACCACCACAACTACCACCACCACCACAACCACAACTACCACCACCACCACCACAACCACCACCACCACAACTACCACCACCACCACCACCACCACAACTACCCCCACCACCACAACTACCACCACCACCACAACTACCACCACCACCACAACTAACACCACCACCACCACCACAACTACCACCACCACCACCACAACTACCACTACCACCACCACCACAACTACCACCACCACCACAACTACCACCACCACCACAACTACCACCACCACCACCACAACCACAACTACCACCACCACCACAACTACCACCACCACAACTACCACCACCACCACCACCACAACTACCACCACCACCACAACTACCACCACCACCACCACCACAACTACCACCACAACTACCACCACCACCACCATCACCACTGCTGCTCCACCACTACCACAACTACCACCACCACCCCCACCACAACTGCCATCACCACCACAACTACCACCACCACCACCACCACCTCCACCACCACCACCACCACCACCTCCACCACCGTGGCGACAGAAATTTTGACTGTACTTACCCTGGGACGGCATGACAGTGTATGCTATATAATTCCCTAAACTACACAAACACAATATCCATCGTTAACCCGACGATATATGCACTTCGTTTGGGTTATATGAGGGTGGAAATACCTCCCAGGCTGGGCAAAATGGAGGCTCTTCGGTTTAAAGGGCCTGACAGACCCACCTAGGAGCTTGACTGCTGGGTGAAGACTGGCCTCTTCATCACCCGCGGGGCCCACAGAGAGACGCCACAGGGTTGCTAGATATTTCCACATGTAGATCTAACTTACCTAACTTACCAGCCAAAATAACAGCCAAAAAGCGTCATAAACTTATTTTTGGTGAATATAATAAGTTCATATGACGCTCTAGCATCATATGAGTTTTTAGGCCATACCTCCATAATTATGACGCGATAGCGTCATATGAGTCGGAGAGTGGTAATATCTGTTATCATATGACTTGCCATATACGTGGATTTCTCATGTTTTGCTTCCCCGATACCAGGCCCCCTAGCGGCCATCCTCGTTCTTCACTGATATACCAAGAAAAAACTATGGAAATCAACGAATGGGAAGTGGGATGGTTGGGAGGGCCCGAGTCGTCAATGATTACGGGGCCCTACTAAATATTAGGTTTTCTCTACTTCCCTTCGGGAATCAAACCTATAATTTAATAGGGCCCCTTCATCATTGACGACTTCGCCTGAATATCAAGACGGGACATTCGTAAAATATCCTAACCTTAGGGAAGAAAATCCGAATAAAATTTGTCTTAAGATTTTTTATTGTATGCAATACAAAATATAAAAAAGGTATAAAAGATTTGCTAGCAGTGAGTGGCAATAAGAAACTGCTTGCTCATGGTAAGGTCGTTGCAGGCGACCTTATGCTTGAAAGAGTATGACACATCTGTGATCCCACTGAGCGAGACCCTGCAATAGGTACTTGCTCTGATCTTAAAACTAATTGTACAGTAAACTCACTGTGCACTTTGGTAAAAAATAGACATAGTTGCAACTATGTGAAAACTCTCTTAAAATTAAACACGACTAAATACTGGACTGTAGAACTCGTCCTATCATAGCTCGTGATATATCACAATCTGCCCCCCCCCCCCTCCCCCCCCCCCTCCCCCTTTTTAACAATTAATTAACTCCTTGCGACATATATGATGCGATCGCGTCATATGAATCCTCCGATAATTCTAACGGCCGCAGTGTTGTTGTGAGTGTAGTGCGAGGCAGTGGCAATGATCCTGGGGCTCCCGCCTCCTCGGACTTACTGGAACATAATATGTCTGAGGGAGTTAATAAAAAACATACTACCTACTGTACCCGTTGCCGTAAAGCTACACAAGTACATTTTGGTTTATCTAGAGCGACCGACAGGTAGCATGTCAGGAATGTATGGTTGGAAGCCCAAAGTTGGGTCTTAGCAATATCCTCAATTGAAAATTTTTGTAAAAATCTGAGAGACAGATGTCGTGAGCCCGACCTAACACGCCGGGGTTGCTTTCCTTAACCCTTAAAAAGCGGCCCACCACTTAAGTCGAGTTAAATAAAGCTGGACTATGTGGCGGCGCTCGACATAACTCGAGTGGCAATTTCAGCACGTAATGTGGCTGAGAGAGAGAGACAAGTGGTGGCAGGAGACTAGCGAGCGTATGACTGCTCCAGACCACCGCGGCGAACCTACTGACACAAATCTCAGCTCCCTCCTCCCTCTCTCACTCGCTACATACTCAATTATGTACCGAAAGTACCGAATTACCTGCTTTTTGCACTCGCGTTGCACGGTTATTGCAAGAAAACTATCCATCATACAAGGATCGTTATGGTGTCATTCGAAAGCTCTGTTTATGCCCTTTCAGGGATAGATACTTGTTTTACGTTCTGGGTCTTATTTAGGCATGAAAATGATCACGTAAACAGCCCTATTTTGGCTAAAAACACCCCGCTGGGCGGTACACATAAATAAACCGCATAGGCCGCTCGTAAGGTGTTAATAATGTCTACTATTAATGAAGCTAACTTTCGTTTCGTAGCACACGTACCTGTTCGGTTCACCCATAAAGCACCTGGTAGGCGAGGTTGCGCAGCCCTCATAAACTTT
The DNA here is from genome assembly GCA_032716605.1 of Paralithodes platypus. Lineage (NCBI taxonomy): Eukaryota > Metazoa > Arthropoda > Malacostraca > Decapoda > Lithodidae > Paralithodes > Paralithodes platypus. The sequence continues at coordinate 46,544,505 of CM064521.1, forward strand.
GTGAGCGCTAGCACAGGACATAACATGTGATGAATGAGGCCCCTCTTGAGGGCCGGGACTGAAAATTCAGAAAAGACATGGTCTGAATGTTCATTTTTTGCAATAAATGAGGGAGACGGCGCGATTTGCACATGGTTGTGCAGTCTCCCAAACCTGAGACAGTTTGGTTCGTTGCTCATCGCCGCCAGCTCTGATACCCGGTGTCCAGTGGCAAGTGCCATGAGAAAAAACGCTTTCTTAAAAAGTGAGTCAAAGTCCGGCGCATGATTATACTTGCTGGATTGTAGCAATTCCAAAGCTTTATCAAGGGACCAGGTGGGCATGAGCTGGCGAGGAGGAGGACGAAGTTTGAAACATGTCCTCATAAAACCTTTCTCCTCCGCCTGCGGTATGGACAGGCCGGTGAGATCAAGGAAGGGGGTCCTAATGGCCGACAGATGATTCTTTAACGTTATAACCGATAATTGTTTCTGCTCAAACAGATAATCTAAGTACTTGAATACTAAAGCTGTCGAAGCAGTCGTCTGCTTCGATTCCACAATCCACGATTTCACGATTCCAATGTGATTGATATTGTCTCCTGGTAGACGGGGTGTACTGATTCAAGAGCTTTTGAGTGACACTAGGCCCAAATTTATTTAGCCATTTGGCAGAGAAAATATCCATAAGGCAAAACTGAGAGAGGTCCGAAGGTTGCCAATCGCTTCCAAGTGGAAGGCGGAGACCGGGAGGGACACCGGGGTCCGGCACCACTGTTGCAATTGGTGGTACCATACCTGAGCCGGCCAGAACGGCGCGATCAGCGCTACTCAGCCCCGGTAATCCCTTAGTTTGTGAATGACCTTGCACATTAACACAGAGTCTGGTGGCGGAAACAGATAGATCGAGGTCCACTTGTTCCAGTCCACCAGCAATGCATCGGGTCCCCCCGCCGGGGTTACCCCGTGACTGGTCAGAAAGAGTGGCAATCTGTGGTTCTGCATTGACGCAAACGTCTACTTGTGGACAGGCCGGCTTTGCAATTATCTTGTTGAAGATCGCCTGTTTGATTGTCCATTCTACTAAAGTACTCCGCCGGCGAGAGAGAGCGTCTGCCCAGACGTTCGCTACGCCGGGGAGGTATGTGGCATGCAGATGAATCCCTAGCGAGTCTGCTAGGGTAAAAATTTGTTCAGAAACTCTCAACAACTCTCGTGACCTCACTGAGCCTTGCTTCTGAATGCAAAAAAACGCAGTTTGATTGTCCATTCTGAATGCTATTGATTTGTTCTTCAAAGTCGTGCCGTGAGTTTGGAGAAAGAACAGGGGAACTAAAAGCTCCTGCTTGTTGATATGTGACTGACTGTTTGCCCCCCAAATGCCTTGTCCCTGGTGGCCTAGACTTGACTGATATCCCCACCCCAGGGACCCTGAGGCGTCCGTGTCTGTCCAAACCATAGGTGGGGGAGAAACCCATGACATGACTGAGTAGAGGACTTCGTGCTTGGTCCAGGCCGAGAGCAAGTTGTGGATTAATGGAGGAATTGGCCATAATTTCTTCTCCGGCAAGAGAGGGAACACTTTGTTGCCTTCCAGGATTAATCGCTTGGTTTTCAGTCGGCCTAGTTTGACAGTTAATTGTATCCAGTTGAGAGAACCGATCAGGGAATCCCACGTTTTCCTGGTCATATCCAGACTGTGGAGGAACCGGAACAGTTTCCTTTGAAACCTGTTGCGGTTGTCCGCACTCTGTTTAAGAGTCAGAGCGGCGGTATCCCAGATCAGCCCTATCCACTGAATCGTCCTTGAGGGGAGAAGGTGTGAGCATGAGCTAACACTCGGTTGACATGATCCTGACATAATTCTAACGAATTTGCCACTACTAGCCAATCGTCCAGATACCAAAACACCTGTATACCTTGAACTAATAGGGGTAAAAGGGCTTGCCTGACAAGCTTGGTGAAAACTCTTGGTGCTAGGTTCAGCCCGAATGGCATCCTTTGACAGACGTAAGTCTCTTGCCGGATTCTCAAAGCGAGAAACTTTTGGAACCTCTTGTTTATAGGGACATGCCAATAGGCATCTTTGAGATCAATCGAACACATCCAACCTTGCGGCGGGAGTGCGAGTCTGAGTTGCTGTATCGTCAGCATCCTGAAGGGTGAATTCTCTATAAATTTTTTCAGTTGCGAGAGATCTAGAACTGGTCGCATCTGCACACTGTCCCTTTTTGGCACTAAAAAGAGGTGTGACGTGAAAACTAGTTGGGATGCATTGACTGGAATAAGGACTCGTTTGGTAATCATTTCTTGTACTACGTCCTCCTCCTCCTGAGACACTGGGGTATACTCCTGCAGCTGACGCAGTCGGGGCCGCCGGAGCCATCGCCAGGTAATTCCTTTGCTCACTACTTTTCTGGCCCAGGTATGCTTGGGCCAGGCTGAGCGGAATGAACGGAATGACCCCAGGTGCAACCGGGGATCGTCCGTCACAGCAACTTCCCAATCCCGGGTCTTTGAGCTCGACTCCAGGATGTGGGGAGGATGAGTGGTTAGTTTTTTGGAGGGGGAGGTGTGTTGGCATCGGACGCTTGACTAGTTTTGGCTTGTGCAGTGTTCGGATGACCTTTATAATATGGGGCCTTACCTTTATACCCGTGAGGCTTACCTTGTTTGGTTTTGTACTGAGAACCTCCCTGCTGAGGGGGTAGTCTTGGGTCTCGAGATGACTGTTTAGGATGTGGTTGGTACTGCTTGTGACCGCCCCTTGATTTCTGAAAGGGTTTCTTGGGGGGGTCCTTCCTCGCTTGGGAGGTAACCTGTTTCCAACCGCTTACCAAATTAAATACTAAGCTCCAAGTTTCAGTGTTAAGAAGGGTGGCCGTAAGCACCGGGGATAGAGTCACCCGGCGACCTATGTCTGCCGGCAACTTCTTTACCAGATGCACTCTCAAGTCTTGGCGAGCTCGTACCACCTCCAAAATCGCGATTCTAATGTCGCCTAGGGACTGAATGGCATTTTGAAGTGACAGTCTACGAGACAGCTCCATGGCTCTCCGAATTTGGGGGTCAGTGACGGCCGAGATCGTACGTGCTAGAGAGGCGGCTACTTGATGGCTCACCAAGTATTGAGAGAACATCCGGTAAGCCTTATTTCGTAACCTAAAATCTCGCTCCAAGTGAGCCGGTGGTGGTGGAGAAAAGGGGTCATCTAAGGCATGCAATGATACTTTGGGGGCTGCCAGAAAAGTTAGTAAGGCTGGTGGTACCCCTTCTGATTTGGACACTGGTAGAGAAAAATAAGTGTGATTCTCTTGGGGAATTTGATGTGACACTTTGGATGTAATAGTAGTGGCAAATACCTGGGCCTCAAGTTTCCAATCCAACCACGGGCCAGCTCCCATCCGCATCTGCAGGACCGGCTTCTGAGCTTGGTCCAGAGTCGGGGTTGTAGCCAACTCCGGCGTAATAGCATTTAAGGCCTTGACATAATTGATGCCATCAGCCTTCGACCAGTCAGCGAAAAGTCATGCAGAAGCGGCGGAAGGGACTGCCGGAGCAGCTGAATACACAAAATATGCTGGATTAACCCTTGTCAATCGGGCCCGACTTAAGTCCGTATAGAAAAATTTGGACTATGAGGCGGGGCCCGACTTAAGTCCGAGTGCAATTTTGGCGCAATATTGGCTCAGAGAGAGATGAGTGACGGGAGGAGCATGGGTTACCTCATGACCGCTCGCCATGGCTGCTGTGGGCCAACTGAGATGTACTCCACTTACATCCACCCTCACTCCCTCGCTACATACGTAATTATATAAAGATATTACCGTATTTTAGCGATTTTGCCCTTCGGTTGCACGATCGTTGCAAGACAACCAGTGATCGTAGAAGGATGGTTCGGGTGTCATTGGAAAGCTCAATTTACGCCCTTTCACGGATACATACTTGTATTACGCTCTGGGTCTTGTTTATGCATGAAAAAGAGCACGGAAACAACCCCATTTATGGTAAAAAAAAAACCCGCTGAGCGGCACAGTGAAATATACTCCACCACCCGTTCGTAAGGTGTTAAGGGGACTAGGTTCACCTTTAATAAGAACATCTAGCACCCTCCCTGTCTCGTCTTTAGCCCTAAATTTTCGAATCTTATTGATCTCTATGGACCATTCTATGGGGACTGGAGGGTCTCCTGACACAGATGGTTGAGCTATAAGAGCATTCTCTGGTACTACAGGTACCCACGAGCAATCAGCACCATAGAGGAGAGGCATAGGGCCTTTCCTCACCGGTAACTTGTCTAAGGGGGGCGGTTGAACGTCAGTAATCACCCTCAGGTTGGACATAGATAACGCCGCCAGTCCTACAGGACCTGGGGTCGTTGCCACCACTGGGGTTGGGGATGACGTCAAAATTGACGGAAGATCTAATGGTCTCACTACAGAAGTACTAGCGGGAGCAGTTGAGGTAATAACCGGCTGATCTGACGAGGCAGGGAGTTGGTACTGCTGTAACACCTTATGTAATAAGTCATTTACCTGGTCCGAAGTCATCCATTGTCGTGAGGGATCTTTGGATGAATTTGAACTAGCTTCAGAATAATTACTTGGAAGCGACTGAGGAGCCGGGGAGAACATAGGATCCGCCGGCTCCTCACTCTGCTCCAAGAGTTCATGTGATCCTAACTCTTGAGAATCCTCGTGATCCCTAGGGGGCCAAGACAAATCAGGAACTGAAGATGGCAACACGTTGGTGTTGCTATCCTCAGTCTGTTCTAGAGTGATATTGAGTGAAGGTTCTGGATGGCGCCAGTAACCTCCTGCCGCCAAGGGCTGGGGGTCCTGACCCATCGGAGAGATCATTTGTGCCCCCGCCGGACGACCCCTAAATTGATCGGCCAGTACCCTACTATGGCCTGTTGATTTCATACCCCGGGGAACTAGAGATAATTTTGATATTGCAAACGTTACATCAGAAGTTACATGCCTAGAATGTTCTTCACTAATAGTGGGTGTCTGAGAGTCAGAGGGCGGTGACAGTTGGGGGGTCTCCCGCCGGCTGCTTGAAGAGGTATACTCTTCTCGTCGGCATTTGTGCGACCTCGAAGAGTCCGAGGTAGAGTGGTGAACGCGTTGCCGTGGGGACTTCGATCTGGACTTCTTCGACTTCCGCCGCGTGGCACGGGCCGAGGAGGGGACCTCTGTGACGTCGCTCTCACTACTACTATTGACATATTCTTTGCTTATGGCTTTAGTTTTGACCTTAGGTCTGACCGCTTTAGAGGGACCGGGTTTTACTAAAGGTGATATTATAATAAGCTTTTCCCATAGGACCTCATCATCACACTGGAGGGCCTTATGGGCAATATCTTTAGCGTATGTATTGAATGTCGCTTTAACTTCATGTAAAGCTGCCAAACATGAAAGGTCTGTTTTAGCTAACAAGGCGGACTTTAATTCTGAACAAACGGCGCACTTTTTCGACAACCACACGCCGCGTGAGCGATCGAGACACTTGACACATTTAGTGCAGAAAGTATGAGCAAACACTGGTAAGAGGGAACAAGTGGGTGTAGCACAAAGATCAAATCTGGGCATAGTGCCATTCAAAGAAAGGGTCCCCTCCTCCATCGGGATCCGTTGGCCAACTCCGCCGGAGAAGTAGTCTGGGGGCTTGGATTTTTTTTTTCCAGGAATCAATGCTCATAAGGATAACCTGCGAGGTATTATACATCCTATCTCAAATCCGCCGGAAACTTAGTGAAAAGTGCACAACTATTCTAACCTTCCACCGGATCTGTCTAGCTGAGTTTCTCACAAACTTACCTGTGACAAGCGTCACAGGTCCCTTGACCTTATTAAGTTGTGACTGTATCTAACCAGTTTGCAAAACTAATATATCACGTAGTGAACACTTGACTGATGTCGCCGCGGGCGATGAAGTCGTTACGTGTCACTAGGCCAGACAGGGTGAGTTCCCTCGGCGAGCCGACATGGTGGCCTGGTAGGAATGCAATTCCGCCGGGAGAGTGTGGTTCAGCCAAACCACGCCGGGATCTTCTGAATGTTCCTATCCGCCAGAGGCGGATTACTTGGACCCAACGCACGGGCCCGCCGGAACAGACAAAAACTGCCGGGACACAGGGATGGCACAGCCCTTTTCCTGCAGTCCCACACACATAAAATAAAATACATCATAACATATAGGGACGTCTCCCATGCCCCAAAGGTTCGAGCTCGCATGCCAGAACCAACACAGGGGGAAAACACGTAATCAATAACAACAGAAAAATGTAGACACCTAAATTACCTGTAGCCTATGATGGAAACCCCTAATTATGACGACCACGTAAACCGAAGACATCCCAGCCGAAAACGCTCGAGAACCCACAGCCGCACCATGTAGAGGGAGGCCTTATCAAGGGGCCTAAGTAAAACACGAACCCTGGAAGGTGGAGCACCACATGCAGACACCCTTAAACCAGAGCATTTGCTGATAATTGTAGACAGTGGCATGTACTATCCTCAATAATGACAGTCTGTATCATGCCTTGTAGCGTGGTCGCCTTCTAGCTAAGTAAACACAACAGCTAAGGCGTCATACACAAATAAAACAACACATGCGGTACAAAGGAGTACAAAGGAAATCAAGCAACAACAGATCTAGTGACCCTTCTAGGTTGCTTGTCCTCCAAAACACTGAGGATCAAGTGTCCAAACAGTGGTTTAGAGTGGGTAAGAGAACATTGGAAAGGGAATTACTGCCCTGGAACTAATGTCCATGGCAGGATTAGTAAGTTAGTAGGGGACAGATGGGTTAGTAACTGAGAGGGGGATAAAATAAAGTTATTCATTTACAAACGCAGTCAGTCGCGGGTTTGATGCGAGATATTTGTCTAGGCGGAGTTTAAATGAATCAACAGTGATGCAGTCTATAACTTTTCGGGGAAGCCCATTCCACAAGTTGACAACTCGATTGAAGAAGAAAATCTTAGATTCGTGTGAGTTAAAAGATTTACCAATAATATTGCAACCATTTCCCCACGTGTAATTAGATTGGTCGATAGTGAAGTACTTACTACAGTTCATATTGTCGATGCCTTTGATGATTTTGAACACTTGAATTAAGTCACCTCTTAATCTGCGCTGGGTTAAAGGAAATAGATTTAATTCTCTAAGACGCTCTTCGTATGGTTTGTTCTTTAGGCTAGGTATAATTTTGGTAACTCTACGTTGAACTCGTTCTAGCTTGTTTATATCTTTTTGGTAATAAGGGCACCAGGATTGAACGCAGTATTCCAGAAGAGGGCGGACTAAGGAATTGTAAAGGGTTAGGATAACTTCTTTGGATTTATGCTCAAATGACCTGCCTATAAAGCCAATTATTTTGTTTGCCTTCTTAACAACTTCTGAACATTGTTGACTCGGTTTTAGGTTACTGATATTGTTACTCCCAGATCGGTTTCTCTGTTTACATTCTTAAGCTGAGTGCCATTCATCGAATAGTTTGCTGTCTCATTTAGGTATCCGATATGTAGTACTTTACATTTATCCGCATTGAAACTCATTTGCCAAATTTGGGCCCAACATGACAATTTATCTAGATTGTGTTGCATATCGTCAACTTGTTCTTTTGAGAGTACGCTATTTGCAATTTTTGTATCGTCAGCAAATTTTGAGATTGTACAGGTGAGACCCTCATCTATGTCGTTGATGTAAATTAGAAAGAGAATTGGTCCTAGTACCGATCCCTGGGGTACCCCGCTACTTACATTGGTCCATTTAGATGCCTTACCGTTTATGACTACTCTTTGCTTTCTGTCGCTGAGCCAATTTTCTATCCATTTCAACACACCAGTGTGTCTTGTACTCCATGCGCTTTTAGTTTTAGCAGTAAACGTTTGTGGGGAACTTTAGCAAAGGCCTTTTGAAAAACAAGGTATATAATATCTACAGCTTTACTCTCATCGTAGAGGTTGAGGATATCGTGGAAGAAGTCTAAGAGGTTTGTTAAACAGGAACGTTTTTTACGAAAGCCGTGTTGAGTATCTTTAAGTATGTTATTTTCCTCTAAGTGATTTATGAGTCTGTCTCGTATGACCGTTTCTAGCATTTTACATACAACTGAGGTTAAGATAATTGGACGATAGTTACTGGGTAGGGATTTGCTGCCTTTTTTGAATATCGGTGTTACGTTGGCTAGCTTCCACTGATCAGGCATAGTTCCAGACTGCAAGGATTTATTGAATAGTAATGTCAGTGGTTTGGAGAGCTCATCCTTAGCTTCCTTTAGAACTCTAGGCGAGATTGTATCAGGTCCAGGCGTTTTATATACCTTGAGTTTATCTAAACAATTCAATACTTCTCTCTCTGTAATGGTGATATTGCTTAGAACATCTGAATTATCAATCTGAATCGGCGATGGTGTAGGGATATCACTGAGGTCTTCTGTTGTAAAAACTGATGCAAAGAAGGTATTGAGGGCATTACTCTATTTTCATCGACTAACGGTCCAACAGTTGAAGTAACTACTTTTTTCTTTCTGATATAACTATAGAATTCTTTCGGGTTTGTTTTACTTTGATTCACAATATGTAACTCTAAGGTCTTTTTACTTTGCTTAATTAACTTTTTGGCTTTGCGTCGTAGCTCTACAAATTTCACCCATTCTTCGTCATTTTGTGAGGATTTTAATCTATCATTAGCAAAAAAATTTAGCAAGCAGGCAGTTTGAAATATCTTTATTCCACCATTTGGGCTTATTATTATGGCCTGGACGCCGTATTTTCGATGGTATGCAGTCTTGCACTGCTTTTAGGTAAGTGGTTTCGAATAACTTCCAAGATGTATTTATGTCGTTATTGTTAATTAAAAAGCTCCAGTCAGTTTCTTTAAACATAGCTCTAAGTTTATGGAAGTTTGCTTTCTTGAAATTAGGGACTTTTTCGATGCTACTATTTTGTTCGTTACTAGTAAACTTTAAAGTGAAAGTTATCGTACGATGGTCGCTGTTACTGAATTCATCACCAACATTCAAATTCTCTATTAATTCTTCTTTTGTTGCAAGTACAATGTAAAGAACGTTATTACCACGGGTCGGCGATCGAACAAATTGATAAAGCGAACTCTCTTGCAAGTTCGTATACAAGTCATGTCCGGAGTGTGAAGTAAGAGTATCGCCCCACTTGGTCACACGGTCCACCCATCCGGGACTCCTGGACGCCTGTGACAATGGTACCCTATTTTAACACACTCTTCCTGCGGACCGACCAATCTGGCAGCCGTGCTAGCTAATCTAAACCTTGTTACTGCAACACAGATATATAAAAATGAGTAAGGACTCACTAGAAGCTCTGCGAACGTCGAATGAAGCGGACACGGCGCAAGCCCTGTGATCGGGAGGGACGCGGAAGAAGGAAGAACGAGGATGGCCGCTAGGGGGCCTGGTATCGGGGAAGCAAAACATGAGAAATCCACGTATATGGCAAGCCATATGATAACAGATATTAAATTATCTTTTCTTTTTTATTTTTTACAGAGTTTTTCTGTAGGGTACCCAATCAAAATGACGATCCCATAAGGGAATTAGGCGTGCACTTGTGATGAGTACTCCATGATCTTCCACGCAGGTTATTCAAATTGCTGGCGCAGGATGTTGAATGGAGACTATTAATGTTAATAGGCAAAGTCGTCAATGATAAAGGGGCCTTATTAAATATCAAGGTACATTATAGGTAATTTAGATGTTTTGGAAAGATGTCTGGTGTGCTTGTTAAGTATAGTAAAAGGAATAGGAGGAGGTGTTTGTGAGAGTTAGCTGGATACTCTCTGTATAGGTGAGGCACAAATAGAAACAGTGATGGAAGCCAGGCAAATGAAACAGGAGTTCCCGCAACTACTTCTCATATGCCTATGTGGCCTCCCCTGGGTACTACCCTGCTCAATTGGTGCCTACAATCTCCCCTGCATTAAGGTGACATTTGGTGACTCGCTTTATTTCGAAATCGTAGAAGTAACCAGGTATAATAACATTCCCACTTCCCACCTTAATTAACCTCCCAAAATTGGTAATACATTCCTTTTTCAAAAATCTCCATCTCAGATTTCAATGTTCTCCGCCGCCAATGGCTTTCTTCTCATTTCATCCTGGTGAACAAGCCTGCATCTTTTTTAAATAACCTACAGCAGTTCGTCCTGCAACATACTCGTACCCCTGACCGCCTTGGAGATCGGTTCAAAATTCTTGACTTATTTCTACCTTCTAATCCTTCTACTTACGTTGTAACCCTTTTCTCTCCATTAGGCTCCTCTGATTACAATCTTATCTCTGTTACACTGTCCCATCTCTCCAGTACGGCCATCCGATTCTCCCAGTCAACGGCGCTTGTAACATTTTGGCGCTGCCGACTGGGAGGCTCTTTAGGAGTAGGCTACTTCTATGATTTCCCATGGAATGAGTATTGCTTCCGTGGCCGGGGATCTTCGGAGTGTGCCAAGCACATTACCGAGGTCATTCTCTTGGTCATGGAGGCATATATCCCATTTTCCTTTTCTCAGTCTAATGCAAAACAAATCTTGGTTTACTCACATTTGTTCTAGTGCTGTCCGCAATAAGGAGGAATCATTCAAACGGTACCGTCGCCTTCAAACTCAAAATTCTTGTACTTTATCTGTTCTTCGACTCACCAAATACTCTTTCATCAATAATAAATGTTCTGAACTTTCCAACTCTAGCTCTTCTCAAGCTTTTAGGCATCTAGCCAAAAACCTCTCCAACAATTTAACTTCCTTGTCTTTCCCTACTCTTTTCCACTTTGACAGAACCACCTCTTCCTCTGGCAAAGCTGAACTCTTCACTCAAACTTTCACTAAAAACTCCACCTTGCATGATTCCACTGCATTCCTTCCCTCTCCATCCCCTCTCTCTTACTTATGTCTAATATCATAATTTCTTCTAAGGATGCACTTTCTGCCTGCCCTCTCTGGGCTAAATACTAAGAAGGCGTACGAACCGAATGGTGTTCCTCATATTGTATTAAAAAACTGTCCTTCCGTGCTGACTCCATGCCTAGGCAAACTCTTTCGTCTCTGTCACTCCTCTAACGTCTTTCCTTCTTGCTGGAAGTTTGCTCTCATTCAACCTGTCCCACATTAGGGTGACTGCTCTCAATCCTCTAACTATTGTCCAATTGCTCTCATTCCTTGTATATCTTAAGTTTTTTAAACTATTCTGAATACCAAATTTCTTAAGCGTATGTCTTCCCATAATCTATTTCAGATCGTCAGTATGGTTTCCTTAAGGGACGCTCTAATGGTGATCTTCTCTCATATCTTACTCTCATGGTCATCCTCCTTTTGGGAATTCGGTGAGACGTTTTCTATTGTGCTAGACATATTGAAAGCCTTCGATAGAATCTGGCACAAATCTCTATTATCTAAACTACCCTCCTTTAGTTTCTTACCCTCCATCTGTGCCTATGTCTCAAATTTCCTTTCTGGCCATTACATACCTGCGGTTGTGGATGGTTATCGCTCACTTCCTCAACCTGTCAACTCCAATGTTCCTCAGGGTTCTCTCTTGTCTCCAGTTCTTTTTCTAAATTTTCATTATGATCTCCTCAACTGTACATCCAGTCCTATATACTCATTTGTTGATGAGTCCATCTTATACTATTCAATGAATTTTCCACAAAGACCCAGCATGTAATCACTCGAAAACACGCGTGATGAAGCCATAGCATGACTATCTTCGGATTTATCAATTAATGCTGATTGGGGCAGAGAAAATCTTGCTAATTTCAATGCTTCCAAAACCCAGTTTCTACCCGTCAAGAACTTCCGCCCGTCTATTCCTTATACTTCAACAATTCACAAATCAACCCTTCATGTTCTCTCAGTATTCTTGGTGTTTCTTTTTTTCTGACCTTTCTCGTAAAGATAATTTTACTACTCTTGCTAAAACAGCTTCCCAGAAGTTTGTTTCCATTAGTTCTTGACCCCAGCACAGCTTCTTGCTCTGTATAGGGGTCACAGTGCGCCCCTGTATCTAGTATTGTACGCTAGTGTGAGGAGATTCAACCCACACCACACTTTTCGAATGGGTAGAGTCAAAAGCATTTTGTCTCATCTCATGAGGAGGTGAGTTCACTCCTCATACTAATTTCCTACAATCTCTCTCCACACTTGGCAATGTTGCTTCTCTCTCACTCTTCTACCGCTATTACAATAATTAGTGTTCTTCAGAGCTTCCTCAGTGTATACCTCCTCCCTTACGGAGATTGGCGGGCACCAGCCTCTCAAGACACTCCCACCCCTATTCTGCCCAAGTCTCTAACCCAAGATTGAACCGATGTTACCAGTCTTTTTTCTACTGAACAAGCAAGCTGTGGAACTCTCTCCCTCAATTTGTCTCTCCCTCGTCTTATGATTTAAACTGCTTTAAACTCTATGTGTCCAGAAATTATTTAACGTACCTTGTATTTGGCTCGGTCACACTTACAATTTTTGGGGAAACACTTGTTACAGGCAGATTTGCCTTTTGTCACCTTCATTCACATATAAATAAAACAAAATACAAAGAGAAAATACGTATACATAGAGATAAAATTTACAACATAAATTAATGCATACCGGTATGCCTTAATACACGCATATAAGTATACTCCACATAATATCATAATACCCTTCATATAAGTATACTCCACATAATATCATAATACCCTTCATATAAGTATACTCCACATAATATCATAATACCCTTCATATAAGTATACTCCACATAATATCATAATACCCTTCATATAAGTATACTCCACATAATATCATAATACCCTTCATATAAGTATACTCCACATAATATCATAATACCCTTCATATAAGTATACTCCACATAATATCATAATACCCTTCATATAAGTATACTCCACATAATATCATAATACCCTTCATATAAGTATACTCCACATAATATCATAATACCCTTCATATAAGTATACTCCACATAATATCATAATACCCTTCATATAAGTATACTCCACATAATATCATAATGCATACCGGTATGCCTTAATACACGCATATAAGTATACTCCACATAATATCATAATGCATACCGGTATGCCTTAATACACGCATATAAGTATACTCCACATAATATCATAATACCCTTCATCTAACACTGCTAACATAATAGGCGTTATCACATTAGGTTAAAATGAGGTGCCAGTGCTCATCAAGGTCATCTAAAAGCATACATTTGCCCACTGAGGCCATATAAGATTAACATGGAGAATTAGTAAATATTTTGGATGGTCACGATGCCACCTTTCTAGTCGTCAATCACACGAATATGACAACGTTTCGGACAACGTAAACTTAACATGAAATTCTCTATTAACAATTTTCGATCACATCACGGCTATAACTATCAAAATAACCAACCACAGCACACCCACAATTAATAAGATAATCAGCCACAACAACAATACCACAAGCACCTACCGCACTACAACAATAACTACTAACATTATACACCAGAACATAGCCACAACTAACACAAACACCAATCACAACTACAATATATACCATAATGACCAACCAAAACAAAACCACAACTAACACAAATACCAATCACAACTACAATATATACCATAATGACCAACCAAAACATAACCACAACTAACACAAATAACAATCACAACTACAATACAGTATATACCATAATAGTAGGGTCATTTGCTCGGAATCCGTGACCATTTTGTTCCTACCTTTTTCTCTCGATGGATTTGACAACCTGAACCATTTTAAAGGAAAATTAGCTCCTATGAAAAATGACGGCTAACTCTGCTAGAGCCCAATATTCAAAATAGCCGCCAACGCCATCTTGAAAAACATGAAATGTAATATCTCTGGCATCAGATGAGCTACAAGGACGAATGAGGTGTCCTTTTTCACTAATTCTGGCATTACAAATCCACTGGAATGGTTATTGTATTGTATTGTATTGTATATTGTATTGTTATTGTATTGTATTATACTAATTGTACATACTAATCTGCCACTTCACTGTCACTTCATGATTCACTGTATGAGCCTCTATCAGAATCACTGTCCTCACTTTCGCTGCTATCATCACTGTTGTTCTCTGCCTGCGGTGTATATCTAATATTACTTTTTTACTGTTTCAGATGGATCGCATGCCCATCTGATAAAAATCACCTACTTGTGAAGTGACCGAAATAATGGATAATAGAAGAGAGAGTGAAGAGTTACCAGACAAGACATTAAATGAATACGAGTGCATTTTACTCTGTGGTAAGCGATGTACCCCAGATGATCGTTTGGAAAACATTACACCTGAGAAGTGGGAATCCATCCGGGAAAAGTCTTTTCAATGGAAAGAACTTGACAAGTTTCAACATATACATGAAAATGTGGATTGGGAGAAGGGACCAAAGGGTCACCACATGCATAGCACTTGTTACGCATCATTATCCAGCAAGCGCAAGCTCTCTCAAGCCGAAAAACGCAAACACAAATCCGAGGAACGTCTTGAAAGAGATGAAGCATCAGATCAACAAGACCCTTCCCCAGAGGCCAGTGCACCTAAAAGGCTCCGCTCCAGTATGGGTGTCCTTCACGATAAGACTCTATGTGTGTGGTGCATGAAAGGGGCATACAAGAGTAGTGATCGTGACAAGCAGATTTTACTCCTATCAACAGTAGATGCCTGGACTAAATTCAAGTTACATACTGTCCGTCTGGAAGATGAGATCATGAGATTGAGACTTGACACTCTGATTGCATCCATCCCAGATAGTCAAACAGCATTGGGGTTGGAAATCCGCTACCATAGTGCGTGCTGGCGCAAATATGTAAGCGACCACAAGCCCCTTTCAGATGAAAGCACTCAACATCTGCAGCGTGTAAACCTCCGACAGGCCCAAGCTCTCTTCTTTCATCATATTCGTCAAGTCATCTTCAAAGACCATGAAATTCGCACACTGCAAGGCCTGCTGCAGGACTATAAACGCATTATCTCAAATCACGGACATAACTCAGTAGTAAAATCCAGCTACTTAAAGGAATTTCTCGTCAATGAATTTGGGGAATACATCGGATTTCATGAACGCATTCAAAAGAATGTGAGTGAACTGGTATATGATACAACAGCAGCAGGTACATACATCAAGGCGGCAATATCTTCATTGGGTGTCAGCAATGATCAGTTGGTGATGAATGTTGCAGCACGACTCAAAGAGCAAGTCATCAGGACAAATACTATTCCCTGGCTCCCATATATACACGAGTTGGAGAGAGAAGAAGACCTCAGTGAGCTCCTGCTGAAGCTGCTCACATGGCTGAAACACCCAAATAAGTCTGTAATTGATGACAGTCCATCCGTCCGATCGATTGCATCTATCCTCACAAGCTACATCACTGGAAAACGCACTGCATTTGAGATAAATCTCTCTGTCTTGCTACGACCAAGAGTAGGGAGATAGTCGACATAATGCACAAAGATGGACTGGGCATCAGTTACAATGACGTACTTATGCTGCAAGATTTTTGGGTGGTCAATGACCTCAAGTGCTCATCTGATTGCCCCTTCGAACTAGCTGAGGGTAAGCCTGCTATCGCTATAGTCGACAACGATGACTTCAAGAGAGACACACTGACCGGCTGAGAACAAAGGGCCATCGCCATGCTAATCGCAAGAAACAAGGAAAAGGGAAGCATGCTGATTGCTCGTCGAGTAAAATGAAGAAGGATGAACAAGCTGTACAGGATATAAGCGCATGTCTCACTGAATTCAAGTGTGATCCATTTGACCATACAAACAAGACACTTCGATTCCTACAGTCAGGAATCCCAGCCTCAGACGCTCTCGCTGCCGACTTGAAATCAGCAAAGGAGGATGGCACAAGCAAACTGAAGCAGTTCTTGAATGAGAGAGTGTATTCCAAGACCAAGTCTCTCAACGACAGAGTTCCCCGTAGCAAGCGTTTGAACTTTTCAACTCAGGAATTGAAGAAAGCAGATGGTGAGAACCTGAAGGGAAAGACTGAGGAAATGGAGCGTAATGCCTTGGCCTCTGTTCTCGGACTGGTTGAAACGAGTGGTGCCCTCAAACTTCAAGAATTCCTGCAGCATCGTGTTACAGCCGAGTGCCTTTCCATCTTCAACGTCAATGGAACCATCCGTAAGGCACAGAGAAGCAAGCTTCAACAAAAACTAACTATGACTGTCATTCCAGAGCCTGATGTATACACGTCTATTATTGATATGGGCCTCATCTGGCGCCTAACAACTCCTACCATTGAAGACAGAGAGAAGGGAGACGGTACCAAGTATACCTGGGGAGATTATGCAGAGAAGTTGGTGCACTTCGTTCTAACGAGACACAAGCATGCTGAGCGCATCATTTGCGTCAATGATTCATATGATCAGAATTACACGATCAAGGACAGTGAGAGAATACTGTGGCAAAAAAACCTGTCAATCAGCAATGTCTTCATGAAGACAGAAGATAAATTTCCTTCTAGTAAAGTTTTCCATGCTCTCCTGGGTAAACCTGAGAACAAAATCCACCTTCAGGCATTTCATCAAACGGAATTCCAGAGAACAGCAGCAACAACTAGCACCGAGATCATCTACTGTGTAGTTGGCAGCACTGCAAAGAATCTCACCACAGGCAAGCTTGTGCCAGAGCTCACATGCTCCCATGCAGAGGCAGATACGGCAATGCTCACCATATATAGTGTGCTCCGGTCAGACAGCTACACAGCAGCTGTCGTTCTTGACACAGAGGACACAGACAACTACGTGCAAGCGGCATATGTTGCTCACAAGACAACAGGAATCATGTGTGTGAAACGCAAACGTCAGCTTATCGATGCCCGATGTTTGTGCAGTGAGGCAATGGCTGCATCCATCATACCACTTCATGTCCTCACTGGGTGTGACCACAACTCTGGCTTCTATGGAGCAAGCAAGATGCTCATCGCTTATAGTCTGGAGAAGTCTAAAGAGGCACACGACCTGCTAGCAGCATGTGGTACACAGCTCCTAGTCACAGAACAGGTCATCAGTGATTTGGAGCGGTTTGTCATTCGTTATGTCTATGGTGATACCAAAAGCAAGACCCTGGGAGATGCGAGGGCAGCGAAGTGGAGAGCTCAGAAGAAAAAAAGCACTATCCGACTTGTGCCTGACTTGGACAGTCTCCGTCCACATTTGGAGCGTGCAAACTATCTTGCATATTTGCAAAAGCATTACCAGCTCCAAAGTCACCCCTCACCGATCGGCCATGGATGGCATCTTGTAAATGGCCTATGTCTGCCTGTCCGTTCAACCCAGCCCCCACTTCCCCTATCCATACCACTACCTACAAATCCGCAGGCAGAGAACAACAGTGATGATAGCAGCGAAAGTGAGGACAGTGATTCTGATAGTGGCTCATACAGTGAAACATGTAGTGACAGTGAAGTGGCAGATTAGTATGTACAATTAGTATAATACAATACAATAACAATACAATATACAATACAATACAATACAATAACCATTCCAGTGGATTTGTAATGCCAGAATTAGTGAAAAAGGACACTTCATTCGTCCTTGTAGCTCATCTGATGCCAGAGATATTACATTTCATGTTTTTCAAGATGGCGTTGGCGGCCATTTTGAATATTGGGCTCTAGCAAAGTTAGCCGTCATTTTTCAGAGGGGCATAGGAGCTAATTTTCCTTTAAAATGGTTCAGGTTGTCAAATCCATCGAGAGAAAAAGGTAGGAACAAAATGGTCACGGATTCCGAGCAAATGACCCTACTATAATGACCAACCAAAACAAAACCACAACTAACACAAATACCAATCACAACTACAATACAATATATACCATAATGACCAACCAAAACAAAACCACAACTAACACAAATACCAATCACAACTACAATATATACCATAATGACCAACCAAAACATAACCACAACTAACACAAATACCAATCACAACTACAATAACCAACCATAACAAAACCACAACTACCACAATCACCAGCCACATCTACAACAGCGTACCAGAATGACCTACCTCAAATGTCGTGTTGAGTTTAGGCCAATGTGTGTTTATTATGCAGCTATTACTGAGCTTACAGTAATGGCAACAGCTAACTAGGACTACCACCATTATAACAATAGTATCTCCTTACCACAATCACCACAAACGTTGGTATTATTCTAACACTAGTATAATGCATGACCACCATCACCACAAACGTTGATAATATTATAACAGTATATCCCATGACCACCATCACCACAAACGTTGATAATATTATTGCAACAGTATAACCCATGATCACCATCACCACAAACGTTGATAATATTATAGCAACAGTATAACCCATGATCACCAACACCACAAACGTTGATAATATTATAACAACAGCATAACCCATGACCACCATCACCACAAACGTTGATAATATTATAACAACAGCATAACCCATGACCACCATCACCACAAACGTTGATATTATAACAACAGTAGCCTATTGTTTCTCATCACCACTATCACCACGCAACCTAATAATAATAACCCTTTCTGTACCATGGAAGAAGAGTGTGGAGGCGATTCATTCGTGTCCACCCCCTCAGAAATTGAAGCGTCTAGCAATAGATAACAAATACTATGATGCTATTGTTATCATATTCTGGCTAACACTAGACCACTTTTCTCAGTTTAGAGAAGACTGTTAATTAAGAATCAAAGGGTTACATATTTTTGTCAACTAACTCTTTGACTCCCACAGGACCTTCTTAAGCTAAATATAACTGTCCACACCACAAGATAAACCCTCAATATCTAGTTTTAAAAGGTACCTTAAATCTTACTTATTATCAAGATATTGATATATTAGTCAGTGTCTGATCCCATGTTTAATATATTAGTTGAATTTTTTTTCTTTTCAGTCCAACAGCATTTTGTATCTAATTATGTAGTGGGAGGTGTAGTTTAGGGTAATTAATTAACTGTGTCTAATTTGCCAATTCTGATTTTTATATAATCTAGTCATTGTCAGTTAACAATATCATAATTATAAATAAGGAGCCTTGAAGAGAGTTTCTCTCATAAGGCTCAGCCATATTTTATTTAAAAAAATTGTAAACCACTAGGCATTGTAAATATCTCTGGCTAAATCAAATATTTCAATTAAATTAAATTAAATTCTAATGATAGCCAGAATATAAGAAAGAATTGTGTCGCAGCAAACTGAAAAGGCCTAACCCCTTCAAACAGAGGACGATTTGTTGACTGCATTAAGGGGAGATGGGTCGTTTTCTGGTCCCTCTTCTTCCTCATATTTAGCCCCATCAGTTTTGAGATTAAAAGACGTTTGACCCATTAGTTTGACGATTTTAACACCTTTCACCCCATTTCGTTGTCAATTTTAAGACATTTCGTGCCATTTAGGTGTCGATTTTATCCTGGCAAGCGATAGCGAACCTATAATTTTATGAGGAAAATGTACACATTTATCTTGAATGGGGTCTAGGGGGCGTTTTCTTAAGCTTGATGGAGGTCTAGCAAGGAAACTAAAAAATAAATAAATATATAAATGAATAGACCTATAAAATAACCACTATCCCTTTAACACTACTGCCATTATTATACTTGGCGTAGGAATAACATCTAAGAATCAAGGGTGAAGACCATCTCAATTAATCCTCTGAGGATTATGATGCATTTTGACAGTATATTCTGTCAATCATTAGACGATTCTATGCAGCTTAGGAAGGATCCTTGGGAGTTATATGGATAAAGACTGTATCCATTAACCCTCTGCCTTCCATATATACTTCCTAATCTCAATATAATCGTCGAATAATAGCCAGAAATCAGAAAATAAATGCGACATCGTATCTTCTAAGGGTTAACCGTCTAAAGTTATCAGCTCTTATATATTTCGCATAGAGATTGTCTGGAGGTAGATGCGATAACAAACAAATTGCAATCATCTGAGCGAAAAAGAAAAAAATATGATAAACCAAGCTATTGAACGTGACTGAGCCTACACCACAACATTCCCACGTCTTAGTATCTAGGTCAATAAGATTATGCCCACACATTTCCCGCATGACCACTCTATTGATGTATATGTAAGCCTGCGGGCAGACACATACACAAAGACAGGCAGGCTAAGTGACATACACAGACGTACAGACACACATAACTAAAGTGTAAAATAAAGTGCAAATATATTGTCCACAATAATCTACCCATGTAAAGATGAATTGGTGATACTAAACCCATCTAATACAAGGATACAAAGGTATATAACTATCAATATACCCACTGATTTTATATACCTATATTATACCACTTTTATACCTTTCATTTTGTATATTAGTGCACACAGTCATGCTCAAAATTCGTGTCCCACCTTCACTATTTTAGCTTTATATTCCTCCCTTTATATACAGGTGAGTAAAAATATTTTTAACAAATCTTCAAATCTTAAAGGCCTCGTGAATGTATAACAAAGACTTGTTTTGCTTTAGATAGAAACCCAAAGTAGAAATAATATGCCTTGAACTAGACTTTTGAGCGTGACAATACATGCATACATACATAGTGAAGTGTTTTGTTTTAAAGTGAATGAAATGTTTTAATGTGAGTGTAGTGATTTGAAGTGAGTAACCGTCACCATGTCTCGCACCTGTACGAGCTGCGCCAGTAGGTTTGGTGCTACCATGTTCGCCGCAGCTGACCTTCAAATCTGCCGATTTTGCCATCTCCGAGAAGATTGCCAGCTCCATGAAGATTTGTCAACAAAACTGGAAGAAGCACACAACAAGATCAGCACCCTCACCATGAAGGTTGAATCTCTCCAGGAATTCATAGCACTCAACATAGGAGTGTCAACAACTGCCGAAATCAGCACTTCGACACCAACTTCCAACAGCCCGACGCCTGCAGCACCGACCCCAGTGGAACCACCAGTTGCGAAAGAACCAAATAACAACTTGGCTCTCCCTCAAGACAACTTCTGTGTCGTGAGGAACAACGTTCGGCACAAGACAGGGAAATTAATCCCACTTACCGAGTGCCACAACCGCTTTCAGATTCTATTGGAATCAGATGGTGAAGAGGAAACAGAAGAAATTCGGCTTGTAGGCGACTTGATGGTTCGAAGCCAACTAACGGAGTTCTGCGCCAAGGCACCCAATACCAGGATGCGTTTCTGCATCCCAGGTGGTGGGGTGGACGATGTCATTGCTGCAGTCGAAGAAGTCTCCAGGCTAGTACCCTCAACCAAAACATATGGCATACACATCATATCTAATGACGTACAGCGGACCGTTCGGTGGACCTTATGTAGAAATACCGAAAGCTGATAAAATCGTACAAGGAAAAGTCACAAAGGATCATCGTATCAGGGATTGTACCTAGGATCGGTGTAGAAAACTGGTTCTTTAACATAGCCACCAGTATAAATTGTCATCATGTGAATCTGTGCAGGGAAGAGATCATCGGTTTGTCAGCACCTGGGACTCATTCTTCCATGAAGATCATTTATCTCAGATGACGGAGTCTATCTGAACCAGGTGGTAGCAGCGCGGCTCGGCCGGCTGCTAAATGATGCCATAAAGGATTTTCGGACATGATCCGAAGTCAACCGAGGACAGCCTGGGATGCGGATCTAGGACAGCAAGGACCGATGGCAGCTAGAGATATAAACAGAAATACGCCCACATCCAACAACGTAATATACCCCGGAAATCAAGCAAGTTCACAAATCAACTGCAAAACTCTCTCCAGGATATTAAAGTATTTTTTTGCAAATGCTCAAAGTATTTGTAACAAAATTTCAGACCTTGAAGAAATAGTTTTTACAGAAAACTTTGATATAATAGGTATTACCGAATCATGGCTAAACATTGAACATGAGACTATTAAGCTGAATACAATATTCATGGATATACAATGTTTGAATATAGTCGGATAAACAAAAATTGGGGAGGCGTTTTGCTGTACACCAGGAAAGATCTTCATCCCGTCCTACTAACGAAACCATCTATAGATAACATTGACATAATTTATGTTGATTTGGAAATAAGCTTCAAGAAAAGATAACCCTTAGACTAATATATCGCCCCCTTGGACAATCACAAAATTTGACAGAAAGGTCTATGACCAAATTGCTGAAATTAGTCATAATGAAGATGTCATACTTTTTGGAGAGTTCAACTTGCCAGTAGCTCAGTGGGGTGAATCTTCAACATCTAACATAGGATCGGTCCTGTACTCTAATATACTAGAAAGTTCATTATTTCAATTTGTTCATTATCCAACACTGGGTAACAACATTCTTGATCTAATCTTTGCGACTATAGACGGTTTATTAAACAAAGTAGGAGATGAATTTAGTACAAGCGATCATCGTTCGATCACATTCAACATCAAATTCCTAAACAATAAATAAAATGAGAATATGAAGAGGTACAACATTTCAAGTAAGCCAATTTCAATAAACTACAGACTATTTTTTCCAAAACAGATTGGCACTTTAGAAACCACATCAGTGATGCTAATGAGATATGGAACTCCTCAGAAATGTATAATAATGCCACTACTTCTTACATCCCTATGAAACATTGACGCCCAACTCGAAACAATAAGCCTAAAGGGTGGAACACCGAAATAAAAAAATCTCTACATGCCAAAAAAACTGCCTACAATACGTTCAATAGAACAAAGAATGAATCAGACAGGTTAAGCTATCTTACCCTCCGACGGAATGCCCAAAAACTGGTTAAACAAAGTAAGAAAACTTGGAATCCCGTATTGCAAGATTAAGTAAGTCAAATCCAAAAGAATTCTATGGATATATAAGAAGTACAAATGTGATAACATCTCATATTGGACCACTTACTAATGAAAAGGGAGATCTTGTCGATGATGAAGCCCAGACGAGTAATAGTCTCAATAACTGTTTTGCATCAGTCTTTACCGAAGAAGATCTGAATTCAATTCCTTATGCCACACCATCTATAATAAATAATAATGTTTTTTTAAGTGATATCGTAATCACGGAAGTAGATGTACTAAACAGCATAAACAAACTAAAGTCTAATAAATCCTCTGGACCTGACACTATTTCTCCCATAGTATTAAACAAATTAAGAGATTAGATATCAAAACCATTAGCACTACTTTTTAACAGTACAATGCTAAGTGGTATTGTACCCAATGAATGGAAATTAGCTAATGTAACACCTATTTTAAAAAAAGGAAACAAATCACTACCTTGCAACTTCCGTCCAATAAGTTTGACTTCAATCATATGTAAATTGCTCAAAACAATCATCAGAGATGAACTTGTATACCATTTAGAAGAAAAGAATATAATACACGAATCACAGCATGGTTTCCGAAACACGCGTTCATACCAAACAAATATCCTTGACTTTTTTCATGACATCTTCAACATGTATGATGAAAGTAAAACCCTCAACATTGTCTATCTTGATTTCCAAAAAGCATTTGATAAAGTTCCTCACAAGCGTCTCTTGACAAAATAAATAGCTCATGGCATAGAAGGATATGTATTTTGATGGAATGAGAATTGGCTTACTGGGCTTCAACAACGAGTAGTAATAAATGGTAAAGCCTTGGACTGGAAAAATGTCACATTTGGTGTGCCGCAGGGATCAATGCTCGGACCCGTTCTTTTCTTAATTTATATTAATGACATCGATGACGATCTTTCATGTACATTGTCTTTGTACAATTTCAAAATTTGCAGATGATACCAAAATAGCGAACATAGTAGTATCTCCCTTGCATGTTCAACATATCCAAAGTTATTTAATTAAATAAATTAGCAAATTGGGCCCAAACCTGGCAAATGAGTTTCAACAAAAGTACTACTGTACATATAGGATACAAACTATTCAATGAATGGTAGTCAACTAAAAAATACTGATAAAGAAACTGACTAAGGAGTAACAATATCAAGTACTTTAAAACCCAGCCAACAATGTACCGAAGTAGTGAAGAAAGCAAACAAAACTATTGGGTTCATTGGAAGATCGTTTTAATACAAATCTGAAAATGTAATTCTCACCTTATACAATTCTTTGGTTAGCCCCCATCTGGAATACTGTGTACAAATTTGGTGTCCATATTATCAAAAAGACATAGATAAACTGGAGAGAATACAGCGGAGAGTGACCAAAATTATCCCTAGACTGAGAAAAAAAGTCATATGAAAAGCGTCTAAAAGAGATCAATCTTTTTAGTTTAACAAAGCGCAGGCTAAGAGGGGACCTTATTCAAGTGTTTAAAATTATAAAAGGTTTTGACAATATGGATATCAACAAATATTTCACAATCGATCATTCAAATTACACTAGAGGAAATGGTTGCAAGATAATCGGAAAGCATTTTAACTCTCATGAAGCAAAGCATTTCTTTTTCAAAAATCAAGTAGTAAACCAATGGAATGGACTACCCAATCATGTCATTGAATGCAGTACTGTTGAAACTTTCAAAATACGCCTAGATAAATATCACGCTCTTAATCAACGATTAACTGCGTTTACAAACGGATAGCAGCACTTTTTATTGAGCTACCGTTATCTGTTTCGCACATAGCTTAGGTAGTTTAGCTACAAGCAGCCTCGTAAGGATCAATAAATATGTTGTTGCTTGTTTTCCTTTGTACTCCTTATACATACATACATACATACGTACTCAACCTTACACTACTGCATTACTTTTTCAGAACGCCCCAGCCAGCAATCCCTCAACGACAAACGTAATGAAGCCATAGAACTCTTAAATTCTGATCTAAATACTATTTCCAATTGGGGCAGAGAAAACCTTGTTAACTTTAATGCTTCCAAAACCCAATTTCTCCATCTATCTACCCGTCAGGATCTCCCAGCGGACTATCCCTTATTCTTCAACAATACAAAAATCAACCCTTCATCTTCTCTCAATATTCTTGGTGTCTCTTTTTCTTCTGCTCTCATTTGGAAGGACCATATTACCAGTCTTGCTAAGGCAGCCTCCCAGAAGCTGGGTGTGCTCAACTGCCTTAGGGGGTTCTTTTCCCCTGCACAGCTTCTTGCTCTGTACAGGGGCATAGTGCGCCCTTGTATTGAGTATTGTTCACATGTGTGGGGAGGTTCCTCTCACACCGCTCTCCTAGACAAAGTTGAAAGGAAGGCCTTTCGTCTCATTAACTCCCGTCCACTCACCAACTCTCTGCAATCTCTCTCTCTCCGCCGCAATGTTGCATCTCTCTCGCTATTCTATCGCTACTATAATAATCAGTGTTCCTCAGAGCTATCCCAGTGCATACCACCTCCTTTACGTAGGGCACGTGGTACCCATCTTGCAACTCAATCCCACCCCTACTCTGTGCAACTCTCCAACCCAAGAGTGAAACGTTACTCTCAAACTTTCTTCTACTCAACAGCTGAGCTCTGGAACTCTCTCCCAGAATCAGTCTTTCCCTCTTCCTATGACTTAAATTGCTTCAAACTCCGTGTGTCCAGGCATTTTGGCTCGAACGTCCCTTGATTTTGGCCCTGTCACTCTTTCAACTATGGGGGAGGCACTCGCTATAGGCAGTTATGCCTTTTGCCTCCCTCAATCACATAGAAAAAAAAAAAAAAAAAAAAAAAAACATACATACATATACTGTACATATGCACAAAAACATACACATATACAACAATCACAATTTATACATACCATTACCTACATACACACACACAGGGATATATACAAACACACACACATAAAAATACATATGCACCTATAAACAAACTTATATACATAAATAAACAGATAGACGGAAAAAAGTAGGCAAGATCACGTCAATACATACATACATACAAACGAAAACATAAGCAGATAAGACTACAGGACCCCACAAAGCAAAACAATCTCGGGTAAACGTAAGATCTTTGAATCCGAAGGTCATAAACTAAGACGATTAAGAGTAATGAGAAAAATGGCAACTTAGGACCAGGGAAAGAAAGAGGTATTAGCCCAAAAGAAGGGGGAAAGATGAAAGCAGAAGAATGTAAAAGGTCAGAGGAGATGAAGTGAAGCCTTGGAGTAAGAGGACAAGCCAATAAGAGGGGAGACAGGGAGAGAATGGGAGAAGCAGGAGACAGCAGAATTGACCATATCATTATATAAATTTTATTTTAGCTTTAACCCCTTGAGGATCCAAGACGCAATTTCACATCACATGTTGGATATCATTAAGCAATTATTTGCAGCTTAGGAAATATTTGTAGGATTCAAACAGGTTACAATGATCAATATCATGCTAACTAAATTTTCTATATTTTTGTTTACGGTTAAGGTCAAAGCAAAAAATGGGATTTATCATAGCTTCTGGTAAGCTGAGCGATAGACTCTCACCAATTGTAACATAAATAGTATGCCAAGGTCAGAAGGAAATATATCAATTAATATTCAAAGGTTACAGGTAACGTTCAAATGCTAAGGTCAGATTCACCACCGTCTTGGTGGTGTAATGGTTAAGGTGTCTAAAAATCTGTGTGTGATAACCCGGGTTCGAATCCTGGTGGATCACATAATATGCTTTCATTAATTTCATTGGAGGTGTTTGGTGTTGTGGTAAAATTAATAAAAAATAGATTAAGTATGTTTTACCATTTTATCCCTAATACCACCAAGTGTGCTGATAGAGTTGTCCTTTACATGACAATTATAATAGAAACTTAACAAACATATAATGTTCTAAAGGTAAACAAAACAATCAAGACTCAAGTTTAACAATATTCATAATTTCTCCTAAGCTATGTGATCATTTTAATAGATGAAGTAATGATACAAACTATCCCAATTAACCCTAGCACGTTCACATATTATTTTTTAAGTGAATTAAATCGTCTTTTTCACTTCCACAGATTATTTCTTAAGTGAATGATATCGTTTAAGTATAGCAAATATACAAAATAAAGGGTCTTGTATTACCAAAGGTTAAGGAGACTGCACAATATAACCCCTTCAGTATGATTTTTTGTTCTATGTGATTGAGGGAGGCAAAAGGCAGAACTGCCTATAGCGAGTGCCTCCCCCATACTTGAAAGAGTGACAGGGCCAAAATCAAGGAACGTTCGAGCCAAAATGCCTGGACACACGGAATTTGAAGCAATTTAAGTCATAGGAAGAGGGAAAGACTGATTCTGGGAGAGAGTTCCAGAGCTCAGCTGTTGAGTAGAAGAAAGTTTGAGAGTAACGTTTCACTCTTGGGTTGGAGAGTTGCACAGAGTAGGGGTGGGATTGAGTTGCAAGACGGGTACCACATGCCCTACGTAAAGGAGGTGGTATACACTGGGAAAGCTCTGAGGAAAACTAATTATTATAGTAGCGATAGAATAGCGAGAGAGATGCAACATTGCGGCGGAGAGAGAGAGATTGCAGAGAGTTGGTGAGTGGACGGGAGTTAATGATACGAAAGGTCTTCCTTTCAACTTTGTCTAGGAGAGCGGTGTGAGAGGAAACTCCCCACACATGTGAACAATACTCAATACAAGGATACACTATGCCCCGGTACAGAGCAAGAAGCTGTGCAGGGGAAAAGATCCCCCTAAGGCGGTTGAGCACATCCAGCTTCTGGGAGGCTGCCTTAGCAAGACTGGTAATATGGTCCTTCCCAATGAGAGCAGAAGAAAAAGAGACACC
The DNA here is from genome assembly GCA_032716605.1 of Paralithodes platypus. Taxonomy (NCBI): domain Eukaryota; kingdom Metazoa; phylum Arthropoda; class Malacostraca; order Decapoda; family Lithodidae; genus Paralithodes; species Paralithodes platypus. Next base: position 46,572,221 of record CM064521.1, read on the forward strand.
AACAATATTGAGAGAAGATGAAGGATTGATTTTTGTATTGATGAAGAATAAGGGATAGTCCGCTGGGAGTTCCGTACGGGTAGATAGATGGAGAAATTGGGTTTTGGAAGCATTAAAGGATATATAAAAGTCATGTGCGTTCTCAGATGGATTACTGTTCACCTCTGTGGGGTGGAAGTGGAGTGGTTGCATTGAGGCAGTTGGACAAAATTCAAAATAAAGCTATTAGATTAATCAATAACCCTGCAATCACAGAGGACCTTCCTACATTATCCATACGAAGAAACGTTGCATCCCTTGCATTATTCTACAGATATTTTCACAGCAATTGTTCCGAGGAACTTGCTTCAATTGTGCCGCCTCTCCACATCTTTCCCCGTAGAACTAGGGCAGCTGAGAGCACCCATGAATTTACACTTTCTCCTCCACAATGCAGAACTTCTGCTTATCAGAATTCATTTATCCCCAGAGCTACTACTCTTTGGAATTCACTTCCCTCGAATTGCTTTCCACAAACTTACAATCTACAAATGTTTAAATCCAGTTGTTACAAACATTTTATGAATGGAGGATGCCTTTAGGCACATGGACCTTTTTGTTTTATCTGTGTTTTTCCTTCCTCCGTTCATTGTCTCTTAAAAAAAAAAAAAAAAAAAAAAAAAAAAAGTTTTTCTCTGCCCCAATTGGAGATAGTATTTAGATCAGAATTTAAGAGTTCTATGGCTTCATTACGTTTGCCGTTGAGGGATTGCTGGCTGGGGCATTCTGAAAAACTAATGGAGTAGTGTAAGGTTGAGTTGTCTGCGTATGAATGGATGGGAATTGAGGTACAGTTGAGGAGATCATTTATAAATATTAGAAAGAGAATAGGAGATAGGACAGAGCCCTGAGGAACACCGGAGTTTATAGGGTGAGGAAGTGAACAATGGCCGTCCACAACCGCGGCTATGGAATGGCCGGAAAGGAAATTAGAGACAAAGGCACAGATGGAGGGATAAAAACCGAAGGAGGGTAGTTTAGAAATTAAAGATTTGTGCCAGACTCAATCGAAGGCTTTCGATATGTCTAGTGCAATAGAAAAAGTCTCACCGATGTCCCGAAAGGAGGATGACCAAGAGTTAGTAAGATATGAAAGGAGATCACCAGTAGAGCGACCCTTAAGGAAGCCATACTGGCGATCTGAGAGCAGATTATGAGAAGAGAAATACTTAAGAAATTTGGAAGCAAGAATAGTTTCAAAAACTTTAGAAAGACAAGCGATGAGAGCAATTGGATGATAGTTGGAGGGTTGTGAGCGGTCACTCTTCTTTCGGACAGGTTGAATGTGAGCAAACTTCCAGCATGAAGGGAAGACATTAGAGGATAAACAGAGACGAAAGAGTTTGCCTAGGCAGGGAGTCAGCACGGAAGCACATATTTTGAGAACAACAGGAGGAACACCGTCCGAACCGTATGCCTTATTAGTATTAAGCCCAGAGAGGGTAGAAAGTACATCTTTAGAAGAGATTAGGATATTAGGCATAAGTAAGAGAGAGGAGGGTGGAGAGGGAGGAATAGCACCAGAATCATCCAAGGTGGAGTTTCTAACAAAAGTTTGAGCGAAGAGTTTAGCTTTGCCAGAGGAAGAAGTGATGGTTGTGCCATCAGAGTGGGAAAAGGGAGGGAAAGACGAGAAAGCGAAATTGTTGGAGAGGTTTTTGACTAGATGCCAGAAAGCTTGTGAAGAGCTAGAGTTGAATAGTTCAGTGCTTTTATTATTGATGAAAGAGTGTTTGGCAAGTCGAAGAACAGATTTGGCTTGATTCCGGGCAGAGGTATGATGCCTCCTTTCTATTATAATATTCAAGCTATCATGAGATAATTTGATTAAGACATGGAATGATATGTAGGTAGCACATGTAAGCAATTGATATTGCCTATCACTTTGATTTTGATTCATTATCACCGTTCAGAACGGAATCTAAAAATGCATCGTGCTGAAGGAGATGAAAAGTCCGAGGTAATGAAGTCTTCGAATGAGAGGACAGTCCAATAGAAGAGGTGACCGTAAGAGAAAGAGGAAAATAGAAATTCGGGAAAATGCTACAGACATAAAACTTAATTCTTTTAATATGTTGACGCTGTTCAGTATATGATTGTAGCGACCATATGGCGATTGTATACAGCTTGGGAAGGACCTAATGCAATCAAATTTGTAATATCAATTTCATATATAACTTAACGTAACACAAACCCTTCTAAACTGATTAATTTCGTCTAACAATAGTCGGAATGTAATGAGACTTCTGAAAGGATTAACTGAATAGGAAACTCCAATAAGATAAGAGAGGGAGATAAAAGAGTTTTAAAGAAGTGACCTGATTAAACTTCTTCAGTACGTTGACTCCTTTCTGTTACTGTAGTCTGGTTACCAAACGACGATTGTAACACAACTAGAAAAAATGTATACATGATCGAGTTTATCCCTTGATTTCTTGGATATAATCATTCATAACAAGTTTAAAATTACAATGTATTAAAGGCGTTAAACTCTCTTAGGAAGTAATGATAAGTCCTGAAATCAGTGGAAAAGGCAATAGAAGAGGGGGCAGAACGGGAATGGCGGAAGTAGAAGATAAAATACCTAATATTAATTTTAAGCTGAACTTAGCAGGGAATAACATATATGGTGATATAAGGGTATTATGTAACAAACTTTGAGACACGAAAGCTAATGTTAAAGAAGAAAATGAGAAGGGAGTGGATGAAACTGTATAATAAAAAGTGTGAAATAAGAAAGAAAGACAACGATATGAGATTGAATAGTTTGAAGACGAGTTGATGGAATGACATTAATTCGCGTGAAAGAGAAAACATATGTTTACAAAAAGAGATGCTAAAAAAGGCATACATTCAAAATAGGGAGAGAGAGAGAGAAACGTTAAGTTTAAAGCCTAATTAAGGAATTTCATTACAGCGAACGAGGCGTCTCCAAACCCCACTATTAGCCTGCTTGTGGTGGTGATTGTGGTAGTTGTGGTGATTGTGGTAGTTATTGTGATTGTGATAGTTGTGGTGCTTGTGGTAGGCTAGTCATGGTGACTGGAAGTTATGGTGGTGATTGTGGTAGTTGTTGTGATTGTGGCAGTGGTGGTGATTGAGGTAGCTATAGTGAGTGTGGTAGTTGTGGTGATGGTGGTAGTTTATTAAAAAACAAAATTTTGGTCTATGTGAATGAAGTAGACAAAAGCCAGGTTGCTTGTAACAAGTATCTCCCCGAAAGCCAAACGAGTGACAGAGAGCCAAATTCAAGGTATGTTGGGGTCAAAATGCCTGGACACATGAAGTTTAAAGCAGTCTAAGTCATAGAATGAAGGCAATATTGAATGAGGGAGAGAGTTCAGAGTTTACTTGTTGAATAGAAGATTGACTGAAAAATGTGTTCATTCTTGGGTTGGAGAGCTGGACAGAATGGGGTAGGAATTGTGTTGAAAGGCAGGTACCACCCACTTGCTGTAAGGGAAGGGTTATGCATTGATAGAGCACTGAAGAACATTGATTGTTGTAATAGCGTTAAAAGAGTGAAAGGGATGCAACATTGCGGCATGTAAAAAGAGATTGTATAGGGAAATAAGTACGAAGTGGATAGTTGATAGGATGGAATGCTTTGGGCTCTACTCTTTCGACAAGTGCGGTATGGGGGAAACCTCCCCACACATATGAACAATACTCGATACATGGGCGCACTGTGCCCCTGTACAGAGCAAGAAGCTGTGCAGGCATAAAAAATCCACGGAGATGGTTGAGCACACCCAACCTCTGAGAATCCGCTTTAGCGAGAGTGGTGATATGGTCTTTCCAGGAAAGGTTAGAAGAAAAAGTGACACTGAGGATATTGAGAAGATGAGAGGTGGATTTGTGTATTGTTGAAGAACGAGAGATAGTTGTGTGGAAGATTTTGACAGGGAGACAGATGGAGAATTTGGGTTTGGAAGCATTGAAAGTAACAAGATTTTCTCTTGACTCAATCAGAAATCATTGAAAGATCACAGGATAGACACGCCATGGTTCATCACGTAAGCTTTTGAATGACTGAGGATGGAGGTTGTGGAAAACTAGTTGCATAGTGCAAGGTAGAGTCATCAGCAAATCAGACGATAGGACTAGAGGTAGAGTTGAGATCATTAACGAAAAATAAATATAGGACTGGGGATAGGACAGAATCCTGAAGTACACCGGAGTTGATAGTATGAGGAAATGAACGATGGTTATCCAAAAACCGCAGCTATGGAACGGCCAGAAAGGAAATTATTGATAAAGGCACAGATAGAGGGATACAATCCAAATGATAGTAGTTTGGAAATAAATTATTTGTGCCAGATTCTATCGAAAGCTTTTAATAAGTCAAGCGCAATAGAAAAAATCTAACCGAAGTCCTGAAAGATTAAGGATGACCAAGAGTTGGTAAGGAAGGAAAGTAGATCACCAGTAGAGCGGCCCTTAACCCTTAACTGTCGGCGCGCAACTTATGTCGCGTGAAATATATTTGGACTAAGTGGCAGTTCACAACTTATGTCGTGCGCCATTTTCAGCACGTAATGTTGCTGAGAGAGAGAGCTGAGCGGTGTGAGGAGCCTAGCAACTGTATGACCGCTCACCACCACCGCGGTGGACCAACTGAAGTGACTCCCACCCTTCCCTCCCCTCTCACACTCGCTACACAGGGAATTATGTAGGGAAATTACCTAATTACTTTTTGCACTCGTGTTGCACGATCGTTGCAAGAGAACCAGTGGTTGTACAAGGATGCTTCGGGTGTCATTGGAAAGCTCTGTTTACGCCCTTTCATGGATAGATACTTGTTTTACGCTCTGGGTCTTATTTAGGCATGAAAATGATCACATAAACAACCCTATTTAGGGTAAAAAAAAAAACCCGCTGGACGGTACGGTCAAATAGACCACCTAGGCCGCTCGTAAGGGGTTAAGGAAGCCATACTGGCGATCTGGAAGGTTATAGGAAATCAGATGCTTAAGAAATTTTGAATTCAGAATAGTTTTGAAAACTTCAGAGATACAAGATGTGAGGGCAATTGGACAATAGTTGAAGGGTTGAGAGCGGTCACCATTCTTCAGGTCAGGTTGAATGAAAGCAAACTTCTAGGAAGAAAGAAAGGTGTTAGTTGAAAGAGAGGTGGAAGAGTTTACCTAGACAAGGAGTCAGAACAGAAACACAGTTTTTGAGTACAACAGCAGGGACACCACCTGGTCAGTACGTCTTCTTAGTATTAAGCCCAGTGAGGGCAGAAGTAAATCTTTGGACAAAATTACAGTAATAGGCATAAGTAAGTGTGAGGGTGATGGAGAGGGAGGAACAGCAGCAGAATTATTGTTCAAATTTGAGTTATTAGCGAGAGATTCAGCAAAGAGCTCACTTTGTCAGAGGAAGAAGTGACAGTGGTGCCATCTGAGCAGAAAAGAGGAGGGAAAGACAAGGAAGAAAAGCTGTTGGAGCGGTTTTTGGCTAGGTGCCAGAAAGCTTGGAAAGAGCTAGAATTTTAAAGTTCATTACATTTACTGATGATGAAAGAGTTTTTTGTCAATTCCAGGCAGAAACACAAAAAATCTAGATGCTGGAGCTTGAAGGCGCCAGTACTGTCTGCATGCTTTCGCCATATTGTGGACAACAGTAGAATAAGCATGAGTAAATCAAGGTTGATGTGCATAAGTCTGAGTGAAAGAAAATTAAATGTATTTTGGTAGTGACAGGATCACTTCAGTAATGCACTCAGCACTCTCTGAGGGTCCCCGGCCACGGAAGCAAAAATAATTTCAGGGAAAATCAAAGAAGTACTGCCGAAGAGCCTCTCAGTCGGTGGCGCCATCATGCCACAAGCGTCGCCGGCTTACAGGAACAGATGGCCTCACTGGAGAGATAGGACAGGTAACAAAGATAAGATTGTGATTGAAGAAGCCCAATGGTGAGAAAAGATTTACAGTATAGGCAGAGAGATGAAAGGTAGAAATATGGCAAGAATATTGAGCAGACCTCCAAGGCAGTCCAGGATATGGGTAGTGTGCTGAATTAATTGTTCTAGGTAATTTAGGATATAAAAGATAAGGCTTTCTCAACCTGTCCCAAAGAAGGGTGACTGCTCTCAACCCTCCAACTATCGTCCAATTGCTATCATCTCTTGTATCTCTAAAGTTTTTAAAACTATTCTTGCTTCCAAATTTCTTAAGCATTTCTCTTCTCATAATCTACTCTCAGATCGCCAGTATGGCTTCCTTAAGGGTCGCTCTACTGGTGATCTTTCATATCTTACTAACACTTGGTCATCCTACTTTCGGGACTTCGGTGAGACTTTTTCTATTGCACTAAACATATCGAAGGCCTTCAATAGAGTAGCAGAAATCTTTAATTTCTAGACTACCCTCCTTCGGTTTCTATCCCTCCAACTGTGCCTTTGTATCTAATTTTCTTTCCGGCCGTTCCATAGCTGTGGTTGTGGACGGCCATCACTCACTTCCTCATCCTATCAACTCCGGTGTTCCTCAGGGCTCTGTCCTATATCCCATTCTTTTTCTAATGTTCATATATGATCTTCTCAAATGTACCTCCAGTCACATTCGTTCGTACGGAGATGACTCTACCTTACACTACTCAATTAGTTTTCCAGAACGCCCCAGCCAGCAATCCCTCAACGACAAACTTAATGAAGCCATAGAACACTTATCCGCTGATCTAACTACTATTTTCAATTGGGTCAGAGAAAACCGTGTTGCCTGTAATGCTTCCAAAACCCAATTTCTCCATTTTACTACCCGTCCGGAACTCCCAGACGACTTTCCCTTATACTTCAACAATACAAAAATCAATCATTCATCTTCTCTCAATATTCTTGGTGTCTCTTTTTCTTCTGCTCTCACTTGGAAGGACCATATTATCAGTCTTGCTAAGGCAGCCTCCCAGAAGATGGGTGTGCTCAACTGCCTCCGGGGGTTCTTTACCCCTGCACAGCTTCTTGCTCTGTACAGGGGCATGGTGCATCTTTGTATTGAGTATTGTTCACATGTGTGGGGAGGATCCTCTCACACCACACTCCTAGACAAAGTAGAAAGGAAGGCCTTTTGTATCATTAACTCCACTCACCAACTCTCTGCAATCTCTCTCTCTCCACCGCAATGTTGCATCTTTCTTGCTATTCTATCGCTACTATAATAATCAGTTTTCCTCAGAGCTCTCCCAGTGTATACCACCTCCTCTACGTAGGGCAAGTGGTACCCGTCTTGCAACACAATCCCACCCCTACACTGTGCAACTCTCCAACCTAAGAGTGAAATGTTGCTCTCAGACTTTCTTCTATTCAACAACTGAGCTCTGGAACTCTCTACCAAAATCAGCCTTTCCCTCTTCCTATGAATTAAATTGCTTCAAACTCCGTGTGTCCAGGAATTTTGGCTCGAACGTCCCTTGATTTTGGCCCTGTCACTCTTTCAAAACTTGGGGAGGCACTAGCTACAGGCAGTTCTGCCTTTTGCCTCCCTCACTCTCATAGAAAAATACAAAAAGTTTGGTCAGTGAAATGAGAGGAGAGCCATTGGTGGTAGTGAAATTTGATATCAGCCAAACGGAGATTTCTGCAAAAGGAGATATGGATAGAATGTATTCCACTGTAGAAGTTAGACAGTCAAAGAATGTTGGATGGTCAGTAGAATTAGGGGATAAATAAACAGTGCGGAAATATATAGTTTGAGAGTGACAAACAAGCTTTAGCCAGAGAGTTGAGAATTCAGAAGACTCAAAGTTGGTAACATGAAAGAAAGCAAGATTGTTGCGAACATGCACGCACCATCTACCTTTAGCATGCAACGGAAGATAGAGATAGTAGAAGGATACTGAGAAGGGTTTGCTGTCAGTAGTCCCAGATAACTGGGTTCGGTGAGAAAGAGAAGATCATTATTGGCAGAGGAGAGGTGTTCAACAGAATGAAAGAGGAAAGGCCACTAATGTTGCAGACAATGATAGTGAGAGTAGAAGGTAGTGGTCCAAAATATTTTGAAGATATATCACCAGGGGCCAAACCTATGGGGGTGGTCCCGTACCCTGAGAATAGTAGCCTTAAATGTAGTTTCTGTTCGGCCTCTGTCTCGTGTCGGGCACCCCCAGCATTGGGGTATGTGCCTGAGTATATACATAGCCTACATAGATACATAGGAAGGGTATATGGAAGTCAGAAGATTAATTGAGACAGTCTTTGCCCTTATCAGTCCAACAGACCCTTCCTAAACTGCATAAAATACGTCTGATGATAATCAGAATAAACTGTCAAAATGCGTCATAATCCTCAAAGGGTTAATAATTGTACTGTAGGCGGTGAGAGTTACTGTATATATATTTACTTCCTAGTGACCATAGGATGTACTTTCATAAATAGGTTAGGGATATCACATGCAATCCGTTATACTAATTTTGGAAGGCCGTCATTTAGGCTATTCCAGTAACATTTGAGTAATGTTTTGTATTGATATCGGAAACTAGAATGAAGACAGATTAATATGTGTGATAGACAGGAGTTGTAGATAAACGTTGAGGAAATAATGCGCTCATATGATATGACTTAACTCTTCTTCTTCTTATGATAAACCCCTTCTATACCGGAGCCGTTCTTTTAACTTTATTTTGGCTACTATAAGAGGGTTTTATTCAGTTTAAAATTGACCTCCAGTAATAATTAACAGGCTTCGAACTATCTCACTTAACCATTTTTACTACCACAAATCCCTAAACTGCAATAAATCATCTAAATATAGGTACAATATGATTAAAAAGACGTCGCCGGTACAGAAGGGATTAAGGAACAGTGGAATCTTAGGTGGACGGAGGGACATCTATCTATCTATCTATCTATTGCCGGACGCCTTACTCCCCTTACGAGGGTGACCATACACAGAATGCCCCCAAGCGGACCTATTCCCTGTGAGAGGGACAACCCGAGCCAGTTTAGTGAAGGACTTACAGGATTGACCACTCAATTTAGGATCCGTCCGACTCCGAGGCCCTCTGTGTATCTTGTTAGAACTATTTTTCTACAGTGGTGTTCGGCTAATCCATCCACTAACCTGCCTTACCCTTAGGTAAGCAGTATGGATTTGTATCAGGTTTACTCCCTTAGACAGGTTGCCAACCAAGGCTGACGAGTCCCATCCACCCGGATTTGTATAAGGTTGTCTCCCCTAGATGAGTTGCCGACCAAGGCTAACGAGTCCCATCCACCCGGAGGGACATAACTATGCTAATAATATTCATGGTAAAATAATAAATGTGCCTAAAGCAATGTTGTTGTTGTTTTTTTTTGCGGAGCGATTCGCATTTGGTGAGTTATTTCACGAACTGGAGCATCCCATTATTAATTTGGACTAATATGCTATATGCAGACATCAAAACAAACGCACACAAAACATTGTCACTGTTGTTGTGGAACGTGTATTATTTTGTGCATTATATTTTGGAAACTGACGATTTTCCCCGGTACTTCAGATAAAAATATAATGACTCTCAGTTATTTATCAGGGATATAACACCAACATCGTTACAGACATATTTTAAAGAAAAATAGTTGTAAATATAATTAAAAATAGAATATCGGATGACTGCAATGTCAGCAAATGAGAAAACAACAGGAAGCAACAGTGTCAGCCATCGTGTTGTATATGATTACGATCGAATTCTTATATCTATCTATCTATTGCCTGACGCCGTGATCCCCGAAGGGGTGGCCACGAACGAACCTTCCCCATGCACCTCTGTCCCCAGTCAGTCGACGACCCTCCTCCCAACCAGCACCGCCTTCATTCATATACTTCCTCACTCCATCCTTCCACCTCTCCTTCGGTGCACCTCTCCCTCTCTGTCCTTCCACCTCGCTTTCGTACACCTCTTAGTCATTCTCTCGCTTTCCATACGTTCCATATGGCCGAACCATCTCAAGTTGTTCCTTTCCACACTTTCCTGCACATCTACATCCACACCACACCTCCTTCTTACTTCCTCATTCGTCTGTCTATCCCTCCATGTAACTTTGCATGCACTTCTCAAGTGACTCATTTCCACCGCTCTCACTCTTGGTCTGAGTCTCTTCCCGAACGTCCATGCTTCGCTTCCGTAAGTTAGTGTCGGGATTACCACACTGTCACGCAAGGACTTCTTCACTTCCATACTGACCACCCTATTTCTTGTTACTGCTTTCAACGTTCCTACAACCCTCTTCCCCTGTTGCACCCTCTCCCGCACTTCTTCATCCATAGTCCCATCTTTACTCAACACACTGCCCAGATACTTAAAAGAGCTGACGATCTCCATAGCCTGACCATTCAACTTCCCCTCACACTCTGTGACTTCACCCCTTTCGAAGACCATAACCTTGCTCTTCCCCGCATTTACCTTCAAATTTCGTTTTTCGCACACTGTTCCAAACTCATTTACCAGACCCTGCAACTCCTATTCATAATCACTCATCAGAGCTGTATCATCCGCAAACAGCAGTATAGGCAGCTTCCACTCATTTCCCTCCCTTTCCAGCAATACACCAACATCCACGGTTCTTCCTAGTATTTCTTTCATGACTCCATCCATATATACAGTAAACAACCACGGGGACATCACACACCCTTGTTTCAACCCAACATTCAGGTCAAAGAACTCGCTCTGCTCATTCTCCACACATACTGCCTCCTTTGCACCCTCATACATGCTCTTCATTGCTTTCAGCAACTTGCCATCTACTCTGTATATTCTAAGTACTTTCCACATACCTTCTCTATCCCCTCTGTCGTAGGCCTTCACCAAGTCCATAAAGGCAACATACACCTTTTGTTGCTTCTCCAGATATTTCTCAACAACACAATTCAGTGTAAAAATCTGATCCACACATCCTCTTCCCTTCATAAAACCTCCCTGCTCGTCGCCTATCCATTTCTCCGTTCTCACTCTCACTCTCTCAATCACTACCCTACTGTATACCTTCCCTACTATGCTTAGAAGACATATTCCTCGATGGTTACCACACACTCCTCTTTCCCCTTATATAGGGGGACTATTATGCCAGTCTTATAGTCATCGGGTGCACTCCCCTTCTCCCATGCTAGTTTGCACATTTTCCATACCCATTCGATCACTAGCTCACCACCATACCTCAACATTTCCCCACACACTCCATTTGTTCCTGGTGTTTTCCCCAACTTCCCTCTTTTCATGGCTTCCCACACTTCTGTCCTGCTGATCCCCACCTCCTCCTCCACTACTTCTCCTCTTCTTCCTCCCATACCATATACAACTATGTTTGCTGGTTCTTCATTCCTTACATTTAGCAACTCGTTGAAGTACTCCCTCCATCTTTCGACTCTCTCTTGCTTCTCGGCTAGCATTCTCCCATTCTTATCATTCAAACCCTTACTGTTTCCCTTGCTACCTTCCCTAACTTTCTTGACTTCTTTCCAGAACAGTTTCTTACACTCCCTCCATTTTACACTCAGATTCTATCCAAATTCCTCATCTACTCCTCTCTTACTTTCCTTCACTACTCTCTTCACCACTCTCTTTCTCTCCACTTACCTCGCTCGTTTCTGCCTCTCCAAATCTTCATTCCCTCTACTACCCAACCACTCTCGAATTCTTGACTTTCATTAAAAACAAATATGAACAAATACTGTGTAGCTAAGTATCATTCCTCAAATGTAGTGGCATATGAATATACTGAGACTGTTCCGGGTGATTAACTATGAGAGATAATTAATTTTAATACTAAACACTATAATGACATTCTTGAGACTCAAGTATATGACTTATACAGTCGTGGTCAGGAATTTCTGGGCAAATATTAGAGGCACAATTACGATTCACAAGAGAACCCTTTTGATAAACTTACTGAGCCATAATGATTATTACAGAAATTAACTATTTTATGATCACCGTCATTCCTATTATATATATATATATATATATATATATATATATATATATATATATTATTATAATAGTCCCCTTTCAAGCACCCACGATCAGCTTGTTTGAAACACCCGCCGCAGGGGAAAGAGTATTACATCAAAAGTGTAACGCTAATTCTCTTATGGAATCGTCTTTATGATTGGGTACTCACTACGAAAAAACCTTGTAAAAAAGAAAAAAGAAAAATTAACTTAATTTTTTTTATAATAAGGCTTTCCAACTCGTGGATGTCTTATGTGGATTCTACCCGAGACGCTGAATCAAGCGACGCCATTCTCTCTTCCTTCCTCTGCGCGCATACTGTGTGGACGTGCCTCGCCAGTGCTCCGCTTTATTCTTCGTTCGCTCAACTCTAGTGAGTCCTTTGCTCATTTGTATATATCTGAGTTGTTCTAGGATAGGTTTATATTAGCTAGAACTGGCAGCCCCATTTGGTATGCCCACAGGGAAGTGTTAAATTAGGGTACTAAGTATAGGCGCCATATCGGTCCGCTTCGGGCCCGCGCCTCATGTGTTCATATTGTTGTTTCTGCGCCTTAGCTTATTTAGGAGGCTATTTTATCCGTGGGACGATGCTTCAGGCCATCTCTGTGAGGTAGTTGCATTCTATTACATTTTTTAGCAGACGCTCTGGTTCAAGAGTTGTCACACATGGTGTGGAACTTTCCAGAGTCCGTGTTTGCTTCCTTTCTCCCCTCGAACGTGGGGTTTTCTACGTGCGCTGCTGCTGTGTCTTCAGAGGTAAGGTTAACGAATTCAGTGTGATTATTACCATGAGCCTCTGGGCCAGCCTCAGTAGGGGTATTCTTAGTAGGCTAGGGGTATTTTTTATTGCTTAATTGATACTGTGTTTTAGCCCTAAGATGTGACCCTCGTTTTCATGTGGTGATATTATTCATGTTAACTCCTTCCGACTCATATGACGCTATCGCGTCATATGGAACTTATGCCAAAAAACTCATATGACGCTAGAGCGTCATATGAACTTATCTCAATAGCTCTCTAATAAGTTATATGACGCTCTAGCGTCATATTGAGCTCAGTAAGTTAGGTAAGTTAGATGAAAATCTGTCGATTGGTGGCAACCCCAAGTTTCTCTGACTTCTAACGGTCCCGCAGTGAGGTTTTGACAGTTGTGGGGTACAGTGGCAATGATACGTGGCTCCCGCCTCCTCGCCAGTAAGTTAACTCTTTATGTCTGAAGGAGTTAACAGGGTGTCAGGAGACGTTCTGACTTATTTGGGTTTTTTTTTTGGGGGTGGCTGACTTCTCAGATAAGTCAGTACCTCCAATAGTTTTTTTTTTTTCTTCCGGAGTATCTTTCTGTGAATTGATACCGGATACTCGCCTTGCAGGCGAGAAAGGAAACTTCCAAATAACCCGGCGTGGTGTTGTGTACCACTAGACTCCCGGCGGAAATGCTAATTCCTAAGGGAAGTAATCTCGGCCCAGCCGAGTGAACTCGCCCTAACCGATAGCCTCACGCGGCATGATTTGACTTATAACGCCCGGCTAATTTTCCGGCGTATTTGGGGTGTTTAAGATGTGTGAACCTCTCGGTTTATCCTTATGAGCATTGATTCCTGAAAATTGTCTATTTCCAGATCACAGCACATCAGTAGCAGCACAGGTCGGCAGGGGAAGGGGCCGATCCCTGCATTTTTTTTTTTTTAGCTCCATCATGCCTCTTGTCAATATTTGTGCTACACCCACTTGCTCTCTAATTCCAGTCCTTGTACATAAACTTAGCGTAAAGTGCGTTAAGTGCCTAGAAAGGTCTCGGGCTCTCTGGGTTACTCGGATATGTCCCGTTTGCTCTGACCTATGTGCTGAGTTAATTAGTAATAAAGATCAATCGTGCCTGGTTGCACTCACAGAAATTAAGAACATTTTTAATGCCTAAGCTAAAGACGTTACCAATAAAGATTTAATTTGCGATGATGCAGCTCTCTGGGAGCTGCTAGCGTTAAATTCACCAGTTCTTAATCCCTCATCCTCCAAGTCAAATTCAGAACCTACAGCTAAGCCTAACCTTATAAAAAAGTTAGTATGTAGCAGTGATAGTGACTCAACCAAGGTAAACCCCCCCGGCCACCACAAGAGGGCGCGTTTGACTTCACCATGGGACCTTTCTAGGTCTAGGTCGAGATCGCCCCAACAGCGGTCCAAGCAGTCTTCTGTGGAGAATTCGAGGTCTTCCAAGAGACATAAGGATGACACGGCAGCTTCAAGCCACAGAGACACAGTTATGGGTCATTATAGGCTCCCGCACGGAGGAGACGCAGTCGCAGCAACGGCTAACGCCGGAGTCGCGGCCACTCCCCTCCATCTTTACCTCCACAATGCCTAACGTACAATCTGGCAGCTCTGAGGTAGGGACGGAAGGGGCTGACTCAACCCCCAGGGATAGGTCGGAGGTGTTTTGGGGGGGACAGAAGGAGGTACATTTTGCTTTTCCCAAATTGAACTTTAACTTGCCAAGAAGTAGTCCTCCTTTGGTTGCTCAATATGTGTCAACAGAACATTACCGTGGTTCCATGGAGTGTGACCACCAAAACTATGAAGGTTCACAAGTACCTCTACGTATACCAGTTTCCCAGAACCCTAGTAACCAAGAGCCTCAAGAGGGTAGGCACTCTGAACCCTTATATGTCAAACCCAATTTAGTGTTGCCAAATAAAATCCAACTGTCTAAGATCCGGCTACAACCGGAAGTGATACAAGTCCCGGATGAGCCGGAGAACGTCAGAGTGTCCTCAGCGCAGCCGGGACACAGTGGGGAAGGTTCAGGAGTAAAAACCAAATCATTAAAGAGGTCCCATAGTAAATGTATAATATCCAAGGATCTTGATGGCATATTACACAGGCTTATGACCGAATGCAATGTTCCTAAGAAATCTCGGGATACTCCCACAGCTACGCCGGGAGCTCCCTTGATTGGTTCGGTGGTGTGGCTGCTAGAGCCTACCCTAGTTGGTGTGCTACCTAATGTGTCATTTCCCATTGTTAACGTAGCTAATACGACTCCCTCGGCGAGTGGCACTACAGTGCCTGCCTCCTTGCCAACTACTGATGTTTGTGTCACCACGGACATTACCCCTTTTTCTCTAGATAAGCCTCACCATAAGGAAGGCTCTATTCCTCTAGTGCCTGGACCCGATGGCTCTTGGGTTCGAGTCACAGCCAAAAACCTGAGTATAGCACATACAACCATATCGGGGGAGATCCCAGTTCCTAGTGAGTGGGTAATAGAGATGAGTAAGAGTAGGGAGCTTAGAGCTAAAGACAAACAGGGTAAACTCTTAGATGTAACTATCATGGCTATCCCTAATGTGTGTTTTTATGAGATTTTTGTGTATGTACCTTCCCAGGCATTACTTCCTTCCCCATCGGCACAGCTCTGTTCAGATTGCACTAAGCCCATCGGCGTACTAGATATGACATCTCTCAATACGCTATCATCGGAGTTGGATACAACCCCGGTGCGGGAGCAGTCTAGCAATCCAGGCCTGCGTTTGGGGCAGGTAGTTTAGGAACATGGGTGGACTGGGATAAGGAGGTGCAACAGTTCGCAGTAACACTAACGTTACAACCCTCCCATCAGATTCCTCAAGACAACCATCTGTGGTTTTCATTGACAAACAATCAAGCCGGAGGGGTTCCACCTGCAATTTATGAATTCATTTCTGCCCCTAAGTTGTCACTACGGGACCTGCAGTGGCCCTTCTCTAACCCCCCTTCGGCGCATCTGGATAGAGCCTTCAAATTGAGAAATAAAGCTTTCAGACTCTTTTCACAATTTTTGTTAAGTCACCAAATAGCCCAGTCCATATCGAGGCCTGTAGACTCTCTGGCTGATCAAGGTGTTAGGGAGACAACGGACCTATTCTGGCGGCTTCTCTTACCTAATCCTATCCGGTCTTTAGGGAACATACGAATAGCCTTGTTGGAGGCTGTTCGTGCACGTCAAAACCTGAGACTGTATATGGTGAAGGAGTTGCCCGACGACATTGGCCGCCGGGTAACCCTCTCACTGGTGTTAACATCATCTCCCTTAGACTTGGGAGGCAGTTTACGATATGATCAATGACTTGCAGCCAACACAAGGCAAGATAACAGGGTAGGAGTATAAGAGTAGGTCACAACACAGATCAGGTCAAGGGCCGACATCTGTCATAGCCAGTCAGCCATCTAAACCCTACTCCTCCACCATTAATACACTAGTCATTCAAACTCTCTCTCTCCCGGGGCCTATCAAAGGCGAGCGGATCCGAGGGTAGTTCTACCGGACAGATCCAGTCAGATAACTGGATTTTTTAGGGCGTGTCAACGGGCCTGGCCCCGGCAAACTTGGTCAGGGACAGTGGGACGCAACAGCATCACCTGGCGGTAGCTCCGGCGACCTCGTTTACGTCACTAGAAATCAACCAGGTTTATTTAGAGGTGAAGTCACTAGTCCAGAATATGCTCATGCAGTTCATTGTCCCGGTCAATCCAACTTGCTCGGTTTTCACGTCCAAAATATTTTCTTGTACCAAAGAGGGACAGTGTTCAGGTGAGACTGGTCGTAGACCTATCTTGTTTGAACACCCACGGTCACAACGCACCCTTCAGAATGCTCATTGTGAATCCCATCAGGCTAACACATCCGCTGCAAGGTTGGATAAGCTCGTTAGACCTGACAGACGCCTAGTGGCATGTCCCGGTAAACAAAAGGTTCCAAAAATTCCTCGCCTTGAGGATCAGGCAAGAGACTTATGTCTTCCAGAGAATCCCATTCGGGTTGAACCTGGCACCGAGAATATTCACAAAATTAGTCTGGCAGGCTAATGCCTGCCTCATGGCTCATGCCAATGTTAAATCAGGGGATCAAGGTGTTGGGGTACCTAGATGACTGGCGAGTAGTGGCAGAGACAGAGAGTTTATGCAAAATACATGTCAATCACATTATAAATCATGTACAATCCCTAGGGTTCAAGGTCAACTTGGCAAAGTCACATCTTGTTCCCACACGGGTAATTCAGTGGATAGGGCTGGTCTGGGACACAGCCAATCTTACTCTCAGTCAGAGTGTGGACAACCGCAACAGATTTCGAAAGAAATTGTTTGTGTTTCTCCACAGTCTGAACACCACGAGAAGGACTTGGGAATTCCTGGTCGGCTCTCTCAACTGGATTCAACTATCTGTAAAGTTGGGCCGGTTGAAAGTAAAGAGATTAATCTTGGAAGGAAACAAATATTTCCCGCTATTGCCGGCGGGAAAATTGTGGAAAATTCCTCCATTAATTCACAACTTACTGTCGGTCTGGGCGAGGAGAGAAATATTGCACTCAATAATGACGTGGATTTCTCCCCTACCTACGGTATGGGTAGACACAGATGCATCAGGGACAATAGGCTGGGGTTAGCAGTCGAGCCTAGGCCATCAGGGTCAGGGTCTTTGGTCCCAAACCGAGAATTTTCATATCAACGAGCAAGAGCTCTTAGTCCCTTTGTTTTTCCTTCAAACTCACGGCTCCTCATTGCGGGGGAAATCAGTAGCTTATCGAATGGACAATTTGAATGCGGTGCACTGCATTCAAAAGCAAGGGTCAACGAGGTCTCGGAAGTTGCTAGAGTTGTCAGAAGAGATTTTTTTTCTGGCCGAAGAGCTGAACATTCATCTTCATGCATCATACCTCCCAGGCGTAGCGAACGTCTGGACGGACGCTCTGTCCCGGCGACAGGGCACCAAAGTAGAATGGGCAATCAAGCAAAACATCTTCAACAAGATGATTGCAGAGCCATACCATCCACAAGTGGATCTATTCGCATACGAGGAGAACCACAGGCTTCCTCTCCACCTAACCCGCCGAGGAATGACTTCGGCGGGGGGTCCAGACGCAGTGTTGGAGGACTGGAACAAATGGATTTCCATCTATCTTTTTCCTCCTCCCGACGCTTCACTCATGTGTCAGGTAGTTCACAAACTATGAGGTTACCGGGGCTTAGTCTCGATGATCGCGCCTCTATGGCCGGCTCAGGTATGGTACCCGGTGTTGCTCCCGGTCTCGTACTTCCACTTGGAGACAATTGGCAACCTAGAGACCTCGCTGACTTTTGCCTTTTAGACATTCAGAATGCCAAATGGTTAACTCCGTATGGAGAGAGTGTTACTAATAAATTCCTCAATCAGTATACTATGTCTACCAGGAGACAATATCAATTGCATTGGAAGTTGTTCACAACCTGGCATTGTGCTGTGCTCTGCTGTGTGTCTGCCTGCTGAGATCGGAACCTCTCTGGGAGGTCTGGGGCCGGGGAAATGCTGGAGGCCCCTAGAGATCCTGGGTGCATGTGAAATAGATGCATGTGAAATAATATTTTGTTTTTGTATGTTGTGCTGCGTTGTCTCTGTTCGGGCTCTGTTTCGAGTCGGCCATTACCAGCTATGGGGTATGTGCCTGTGTACAGTATATATATATATATATATATATATATATATATATATATATATATAAATGAGAGCAGTAAATGGAAGAGTCATAGGACTGCCACTGTATCCCCTTTCGAGCTAGGGTCACTTTGTGGCCCTAATCTGGGTCAACCTGGGTAAATGGCACTGGCCTAGAGTCATTTGGCAAGTAGCCCACAACATAATTTTACCCACGAGTCCATTTGAAAACGTCACTTATTCCACAAATAAGTTTTCCAGAAATAATTATTCCCGAAGTATTTTCTCCCACAAAATGTTTTTGTCCAAAAGTATTTTCGTTCGTACGCTTTCTCCCCTACAAGGCTTCCTATTAGTTAGTTTGTCCTCAAATACATTTGGATGGTTGTGATGATTGTTATGGTTGAGGTAGTGGTGGTAGTTTCGGAGATACTAGTTGAGATAGTAATGGTGGTGGTGGCAGAGGCTATGGTGGTAGTTGTTGTGGTGGTCGTGGTTCTTGTAGTGGAGGAGGTAGTGGTTGTAATTGTAAGGTCGACGTTGAGATAGTAGTGGTGGTGATAATCGGCAGTGGTAGTGTTGGGTGTGGTTGTTGTAGTGTTTGTGGCTGTGGTAGTAGTTACGCAGGTATTGGTTGTGGTTGTGGTACCCGTCGAGATAGTGGTTGAAGCAGTGGAGTTAGGGTATAGATGTTGAGGTGTGTTCGAGTGTGTTTGAAACTAAATAAGCTGGTGTGTGATCAAAGACATATATACCGTACTGCCTCCTCCTTAACATATCCCTCTCGCCACCACCACGTACACACCTCTTAACCCTTTCTGCACGAGGGCGGCGTTGTGGTCTTATTTTGGCTAACATCAGACGTTTATCCTCATCATAGGAAGTACCTCTAGGAATCAGCGGGGTATTCTCTCAATTAAATGAAAAACTGATTTAGCTGAATAAAATCGTGTAATTATATAGCCAGAACAAATTAAAAAGAAATATTGGTACTGTTAGGGGTAAGCTTGTTCAGCATAATATGTACACCGACACCATTAGCTCCCATTGTTACCTAATGCACTCCCCGGTAACCCTTTAACTCAACATGGACACGTTTCTATATAGTTCCACATAGTGCCATGCGTTATTATTATTATACAAAACAGTTCAGTTTCCCATGCAATATACACATCAATTTTACTTATCAATGTTACCAATCAATTCTAATCTAAATAACAATCGTAGAGCGTTCACCAAGCTAAATGGAAATTACACTATCATTCGAATGAGTTGTATCATTCTTATTGAAGGGGTTATATCTCTCATTAAAGGGTTATATCACACAATGACGGTGATATACCACTCCATGAATGGGTTATACATCGATCTCATTAAAGTGGTTATATATCTTATTAAAGGGGTTATACCTCTCATTGAAGGGGTTATATATCTCACTGAAGGGGTTATGTCACTTATTGCAGGGGATATATAATTTTAATTGAAAGTTTTATATCTCTCATTAAATAGGTTATATCTCTCTCATTGAAGGTGCTATATCTCTCTCATTGAAGGGGTTATATCTCTCTCATTGAAGGTGTTATATCTCTCTCATTAAAGGGGTTATATCTCTCTCATTGTAGGTGTTATATCTCTCATTAAAGGGGTTATATCTCTCTCATTAAAGGTGATATATCTCTCTCATTGAAGGGGTTATACAGTATATCTCTGATTGAAGGGGCTATATATAAGGGGAGAAGGACGTTACTCTCAAACTTTCTTCTACTCAACATCTGAGCTCTGGAACTCTCTCCCAGAATCAGTCTTTCCCTCTTCCTATGACTTAAATTGCTTCAAACTCCGTGTGTCCAGGCATTTTGGCTCGAACGTCCCTTGATTTTGGCCCTGTCACTCTGTCAACTATGGGGGAGGCACTCGCTATAGGCAGTTCTGCCTTTTGCCTCCCTCAATCACATAGAAAAAAAAAAAAATCACTTATTGATTGGGTTATCTCTCTCTCATTGAAGGTATTATATCACTCATTGAAGGGGCTATATATTTCTTATTGAAGGGGTTATATCTCTCTCATTGAAGGGGTTATATAATTCTCCTTCCAGTGTCCCTATAAGTGGTCCACCCCATCAGTGTGAAGCCAGGGTCGCTCTTCATTATCGGTCTGTGGGTCCTCCTCTGGTCCAACGGTCAAGTACAATGGTCCGGATAAATGGTCTGCCGGGGGAGAGGAGAGGAGAGGAGAGGAGAGGAGAGGAGAGGAGAGGAGAGGAGAGGAGGGGAGGGGAGGGGAGAGGAGAGGAGAGGAGAGGAGAGGAGAGGAGAGGAGAGGAGAGGAGAGGAGAGGAGAGGAGAGGAGAGGAGAGGAGAGGAGAGGAGAGGAGAGGAGAGGGAGAGAGGAGAGGAGAGGAGAGGAGAGGAGAGGAGAGGAGAGGAGAGGAGAGGAGAGGAGAGGAGAGGAGAGGAGAGGAGAGGAGAGGGGAGGAAATGAGAGAAGAGAAGAAGAAACTAGAAATAAGGAATGACTGGCAGGAGAGGAAAGAGAGAAGAACAAAGCGAGCAGAGGAAAGCAGATGTGAGGAGTGAAATGGAAAGATAGGAAAAGAGAGGAGAAGGGTGAAAGATACATTAGACAAGAGCCTGATTTTGTTTTTTTCTATTACGCATTTGTGACAAAGTTTTTTATATAATTGAAATTGAATTAAATTACATATACAGGTATATGACCCCTGCTCCTCATTATCGGTCCGTGGGTCCTTTTCTGGTGCACTGGTCATGCACAATGGTTCATCTAATTGGTCTGCCGGGGGAGACTGGAGAAGGGATAGGAGGGAAGAGGGAAAAAGAAGGGAGAGAAAAGAGCAGGGGAATTGGGGGAATATGCATGAAGAAGAGAGAAGAGAAGGGGAATGTAGAGATGAGGAGTTATGTAAGGAGATATAAAGGGAGGAGAGGAAAGAAGATATGAACACAGAGATGAAGAGTTAAATGGGAGGAGAGGGCAAGAGAGGAAAAGAAAGAAGAGATAGACTAAACCTAAATAACAATCACCCGTCCTTTTCATTATAGGTCCGTGGGTCCTTCTCTGGTCCAGCGATCAAGCACAATGACAACAGTTAAATGGTCTGCAGAGGGTGAGTGGGCGAGGTGAGAAGAGTAGAGGGGAGAGCAGAAGAGAGAGGAAGAAAGAAGAGTAAAGTAGAGGAGAGGAAACGGGAAGAGAGGAGATTAGAGGAGCGGAGAGGATAGGGGAGGAAAGGAGGAGAGGGGAAAAGAGAAAAGGGGAAGTAAAGGGAGAGGAAAACAGAGGAGAGGACAGATGAGGAGTAGCATGCAAGGCAAGGAGAAGAGAGGAGAGGAAAGATAAAAATACAATAGACAAAGCCTACAAGAGTATGACCCCTGCCTTTCATTATATGTCTGTGGTCTTTCCCTAGTCCAGCAGTTAAGCACAAGGGTCCTGCTAAATGGTCTTGCGGGAACTGGGACCACGATAACTACATGGTCAGAACTATGTGTGGGTGTGTGTAGGTGTGTGTGTGTGAGAGAGAGAGAGAGAGAGAGAGAGAGAGAGAGAGAGAGAGAGAGAGAGAGAGAGAGAGAGAGAGAGAGAGAGAGAGAGAGAGAGAGAGAGAGAGAGAGAGAGAGAGAGAGAGAGAGAGAGAGAGAGAGAGAGAGAGAGAGAGAGAGAGAGAGAGAGAGAGTTCCACAGAGTAACACAAATACCCAGACCACACAGACCTTGCGGTCCCTATAGAATATATACAAAAAAGTAGTCTGGAAGGGAATTTGGGGGTAAATGCAGGGTGTCTCAAAATAGATGCAACCCACTAACATTATAATAACTTATTACTCAGACAAGAAACTCCAAAAAAGATTACATTTTCTAGAAGCTAATATTATAACAATTAAAAAACTAAAGATTTGAGGTCTCTAGCTCAAAGGATACATCCATTAAAGTACATGTTCCAAATGACTACCGTTGCGCTGCAGACACACTTAAAGCCGATGAGCAAAGTTGTCAATCACCCTGACACACTCTTCCTTCCTGATGGCACGAATCTGCACTCTGTGAAATGCACAGCCTGGGTGGCCATCTCAGAACATGGCATAATCGGACCATTTTGGTGATTGACAACTTTGCTCGTCGGCTTCAAGTGTGTCTGCAGCGCAACGGTAGTCATTTGGAACATGTGCTTTAATGGATGTATCCTTTGAGCTAGAGACCTCAAATTTTTAGTTTTTTAATTGTTATAATATCAGCTTCTAGAAAATGTAATCTTTTTTGGAGTTTCCTGTCTGAGTAATAAATTATTATAATGTTAATGGGTTGCATCTATTTTGAGACACCCTGTAGTTAGAAGCCGGGTGAGAGGAAAGGAGAATAGAGAGAGGAGGGGAGAGGAAAAGAGAGGAAGGGTAGGGAGGCATGCTGAGATGAGAAGGGAGAGTGAATAAGAGAGTAGCGGAAAGTAAAATGAAGGAAAGGAGGAAGAAATATACATTACACAGGATCATAATAATCGTCACTCAAAGGATTGAGCAATGAGTGAGAATGGGGATTTAACCAATGCTAATAATTGCAACATAACCCCTTGTGAAGATATACTGTAGGTCCTGGCCATATGATGATCAAGGGCGTTGTCTGAATCACAACAAGATAGAAGTTAACTATTCCTTTTCACACTAATATACAGTATATATATATATATATATATATATATATATACCGTATATATATATATATATATATATATATATATATATATATATATATACACAGTATATATATACAGTATACATATATATATACCGTTATATATATATATATATATATATATATATATATATATATATATATATATATATATATATATATATATATGTTTCTATTCTATAGTGTTCGAAATAACGTCAGGACGGTAGCCGACGCTTTAATCAACTACACCACGGCAGTGGTGGTAAGACTGCCGTGGTGTAGTTGATTAAAGCGTCGGCTATCGTCCTGACGGTCGGCGGTTCGAACCCCACTGAGAGATTAGAAACATTTAGTGACTCACGTGTATTTGTGATATATACTTCATATTATATATATATATACACA